>AYEL01076404.1:0-59192 GCA_000484575.1 Olivierus martensii
CTTTGGCATTTCTAACTAGAGAATTCAATTTAACAGATTTTGGGAATTCACACAATTAAATAATCACTTTAAAATCCAAAACAAATTAACCTGTTAAATATTCATGGATCAAAAATAATTTTATATAATTTTAAATAATGTATAAGTGACCAAAGTAGTAAAGCCCAATTTGAAACACAGTAGTCGAAATTAAATGATTAAAAATAAATTAAGATATAGAATTATCTTTAATTACAATAAAATTACACGATATTAACAAAATTTCGAGACAAGAGAGATTACAATAATATAAAATATCTTTAAGTGCAAAATAATATATCGGTGCAGTTAAAATTGATATGGCTATTATTACAAAAAGTAGAAATTTTTCAAGTTTATCACACGAAATTGATTTCCTTCACAATCCGTATCGTTAATCTGTCAAAGGAAAAGGAAATTTCATAGGAAGTATAACACATACAAGGTTATTATTAAGCAAGCGACCGCAAAAAGCAAATGCATCATGTTAATGCTACGTGACTTCTTGAATCTTGTTATCAACGTTTTCTAAAAGAGAGAGAGAGGGGGGAATTAAGGAAAATTAAGAAGTGCGTTAAGAAAGTATTCATTGTATACTACTTACCCAACCACCTTGCTGAGCTATCCACTGGCAGACATCTCTCTCAACTAAAGTGCCCATGTTCTGTACTAGACACAGTACGTATTCGGGATGACCCAGTCTGACGCAGTCCATAGCTAAAGATCCGGCTACAGTGTACAAAGCAATGATCCTGCCCCATGTTATATCGTTACCCAGAATCATGTGAGCCAGAGCTAGAAAGAGATTCTGCACTACCGTCTCGCTAGTCAGAGTCTGAAGTCCTACATTTTCAGTAACGCTGCGATATAATTTAGGATGTCTCTTCTCTAGTTCGTCGGCCAGCTGTCGGATCTGGGTAAAGACCTGTATCACCACCGGATCGCCCGTCAGACTGCTGACACTTTTGAGCCTCTGAAGACCCAGTTTCTTGTGGACGGTGATGCACGACCGTAGTTTGAAACGTAAATAGCGGCCACACATGCTAACCGCTTGCTCCACGATCTCTTGCTGAGTCACTCCGCCGCTCCTCCAGCCGATAGTGGTGGACCATCTCTGTGGCAACCTCCTCCGAGGCCGCACCTCCTCGGTAGCCGCCACGTATCCTAGCAATGACTGTTTCTGGTAAGGCATGGGCGAGAGGCGTCGCCGCTGTGTTTTTGGCCCCGCTTTACCGCCAGATTTATCTTGGTTAGTCACCTCCATTTCGTCCGAAGGGGTGGCAGAATTAGATAGCATTATCGCCCTTTCCCGTTCTATCAGCCAGATAGCATTGTTTGCTTCCGGCACCTCCTCTTCAAAATGGAGCCGATGCGACTCCCGATTCTCTCTCTCGCGTTGCCAAGCAACCGCATCGTCTCGCACGTAATAATTAAAAGCGTGGAATAGCGGAGTTGTTTACGTTTTTCGAAACTCGATTTTTCCGAATTCCCGGAAGAGTCGTCGCCTATCGAATAACAAATTAATTACTAGGGAGCATTCCGTAGAAAAAAGACCGCGCAAATTGTTAACAAATTCTATAACTTACGCGCTCGATAAAGGTAAACAATCTGGCTCCGGTACAGTTATTGATCGATTAAAAAAGTCAAGGACGCATAAACACGTGCCAGATATTTATTTTTTCTGAAAAAGTATCAAAAAATGAACTCTGGTAAAAATTCACTTCGAACGAAATCTCCATTTTTCGAATAAATTCGATCGGTACATGCAATGGAATTCGAATCATTCACGTTTTCGTTATTAACAGGAGAATTTGCCGAGAGAGATAATTAAGTGGAATAACAACAGTTTCCCTAATTTCGTCACTTAACGGAAATTATATGAAAACAGTCTATTAAAAATTACACGTTGAATGCATAATAACTTCATGGTAATCGATTGGATTACATACGCAATGCTTACAGAAATCAAATTGGAAGAATGTGTTACTTTAAAATACGAGAGTGATGTCTCCAGGTGCGTGCTTGTACAGGTGTTATCGATTGTCCTCATCGATCCGGAGCGGCCATTTTGTTATCAACAGGTGTTTTTTCGATTTCCTCCGAAATAGTTTGCTTTATTTGTCGCATTAGGTTAATACTATTTCGTTTTAAAACTTTGTATTCTTTTGTTAAAAATAATCGCTCTTCGCTAACGATTTCTCTCTATACTAATTAATCTTGAGAATTCAGATGTTTTTTATTTCCACTATCATTTGGAGTAAATTATGATTTGTATTATTTCAACTGTTTAAATGACCCAGACTTAATGGCTGTTGGTCTGCTGACAGCTGTGTAATCGTCAGTCGTCTGGTTTATTTCACGAAGATTTTCTATTTTTAAGAGAGTCATCGTTGTACCTGCATTGAACATTATAATTTAAACAGCCGTTCTAATTATAGACGATGTCGTAGTGGATGACAGTCGTTGCTCTTTCGTGGGATTGATAATTAGTTCGAACACTAACTGGTGACATAAATTGTGTTTTTAATAGCAATAAAAACAATGTACGCGTATTGTAGACATAAAAAGAAAGATTGCCGTTATTAAGTCTTCAATTTTTATTTTCGGATAGCCACTTAAGATAACGTTCTACTCTGGTGTAAACTCCGGGATATTGCGCTACGGCACACTGATATCCAAACGACACTATTCCGATCACTTTCCATTTTTTGGAGGTAGAATCTCGGATCATCAGAGGACTGCCAGAATCGCCCTGTTTCAAAACGGTATATCAGTATCTCAAGTAAATCGGTTTGATCGTCTTGAGAAGTAATTTATACTCTCACTGACTTTGCTACTTACTTGACAAGCATCTGTGGCTCCTCTTTCATGTCCAGCGCATATGAAATCTCTGGTAATTCCCCGAGGAAAGGAGGAAAGTTTCAGTCTCATATAGGAATCATCGCAGATCTTATTCGGCATGACCTCTACAGTCGCCTGTTGTAGTACTTCGCTAGGTCGACCACCTACAATTTATTTAAGAGAGATGATTGCTGCTACCATACATTTTTTAACTAGAACAACGTCCTTATAAGTTGCGAGATGTTTGCTTTTTGCTAAAAGTTTGATCTCATACACTAAAAAAAGACTTTAAGTGGTGGATCATTCGATGATCCACAGCCGAATATATGTCGTTACATCGCCTAATTCTGAAATTGTATAATATAAATATATGTACACATCTTACCGTATGAAATGTCGCCCCATCCAATAACCACTGCGTTTTTTCTTTCGTAATTTTCGTTTCTTTCTGGTAAGCATATAGGCCAAATACGATCACTTGCACCTACTTCTCTGTTCAGCGTTATCAGGGCGATATCGTTATAATATTGGTCAGATCTATATCCTGAATGCACTTTTATAGTTTTCACTGAATAGTCTAAACCATCCGTTCTCCTATGCCCTCCGACTTTCACTAAATAATTCGAAGGTTTACTGAAAGATTTGAGATCAGAATAAGATTCTGAAAATCATTCATAATAAATTGTACGCGTTACTTACAGAGCTTTCCTTCCGAAACAGTGGGCCGCGGTCAGGATGTGGTAATTGTCAATTAGAGCGCCTCCGCACAAATAACGCACCGTGATTGAATTATTTACATGGATGGATACCTGCAACAAAAGAAATGCTCTATTGAAATTTTATAATGCAATATATTGGTTGCAATCTTAGTTTATCATTTTGAAACAGTGGTTTGTAACTTACCATCCAAGGCCACGAATTCGGACGAGTGTTTTCACCTCCCACCACCTGGAGTCGTAACTGAGATGAAAGTTGTGGTAAAATGGAAACGCTCCTGCCGCAAACTAAAAGTAATTGTATCACAATTAGAGAGGGAAATTTCCGTTTATTTTATATTGCAAGTGTACTTACTCTGGCTAACCGTATTCTTTTCTGACTTTTTGGTCTTGTTGCGAGGACAGCAGACCACTCTTGTGTGCCTCGTCCTTTGGCAGGTTTTCAATCTCCCTCTGTTCTGACACTTATTAGAAGCTACGCATTTTCCGTCGTTTTTGCCTCTGATGTGACAGTTCTGTCCTAATTTTGACCGATTAGATCTAGGATTGTAGTGAGTACCTGAGAACAAAGAAGGGAAAGACTGGAGATGGACTACGGAATAAAATTAGTTTTAAAATCTTACCTGTAACGATCAGAATCCACAACAGAACAAAAAATAGAACTAAGGATAGAGTCTTCATACTTCACTATCAAAACAAATTGGTTTCTGATGAACAGTATAGGAGAAAATGGGTTCGATTTCCGTTTTTGTTTTACCTAAAGGAAATTGCGAATTAATTTACTCGGAATTGTTAATGCTGTTTGATTTCCTCGTATCTGTCACGAATTATATTTTACCTGTGTTTTAGATACTTTTTTTTTTATGAATTTCATATATACACGCCATACACTAGTTTTTGTCTTTTCAAGATTTAATAAATTTGATTAATCGGCAGTTATTACTCAAAAATATTCGTAACCACGAGTTTGTTTATAACCTCTACTAGAAATTATTAAATATTAGGTACAAATATCGTTTCTGTTACTTGTTTCCCAATAATATTAGTTTCTATATAATAAGATTAAATATATCATATTACTTTACATTTTAAGAAATATACCGCTGTAACTTAAAATGAGTTTCACCAGAAGTTAATTTAATAACGATATAATGGAATTTATGTTTCGAAAGATTTCCATCGATTGAATAAACATTATATGAGCCGTTGCAAATGAAGAAATGAATGATGGTTTGTCCTTTTTTATCGAGTTAATAATGTTGATAGTTACAATTCTAAGTGATCTTATTTATTTTTAAACAATTTACAGTCAAGATCTTCAAAATCCCCATGATTTTTGTTAATAGGTAATTAGCTTGTGTACGAAATTGTAAAAAAAAAAAAATTTAAGTGGTTTAAGTCCATATTTGAAAAATTTTAATTGATACGTATGGTGACAAAATTTTTTTTTTGTAGGAAATAAAGGACAAATCAAATTGTTTCATAATAAGAAAAAGCAGGTTGCGTTTATTTTTTCCACAAACTACCTTATAAGCATTTATTATAAAATATAATAAGCAATACCAATAATAAACGACACAATATAATGAACAACACAACGTTTTAAAAAATTATATTACTTTAAAAAAAATTAATTATGATATTTCTCATAAAAATGAACTTTTTTTTTTTAAATTAATCTGGTTTGTGTTTTAAAAATTCATAAAACTATGCACGTCATGTCGAAGTTGTATTTGGTATGAATATATGCTTGCAATGTTTCGACTTTTAAATAATTTTGATATTTCTCATAAAAATGAATTTTTTTTTAAATTAATCTGGTTTGTGTTTTAAAAATTCATAAAACTTTGCACGTCATGTCGAAGTTGTATTTGGTATGAATATATGCTTGCAATGTTTCGACTTTTAATTGGATTTTTTCAGTGGTCTACGTATTATTCATTAATGATGTGAACGTATTATGGGATCTTTTAGATTGATGGCTCAGGACTTAGCCTTTGAGCGGTTGTTGGCTTTGCGTAGGTCGGACGGGAGAACGACGGAATGTTCCGATACAGAATTGACTCAGACAACCACTGTTAACAACTATTAACATGTTTATTAAACGAGAAAGTCCTTTACAAGTGTTATACAAATAAAGATCACCCGAGGAGGATAAATACAAGGCAGTCCAAATGATCGAGAACTGATGATCATTAAAGGACAAAATTTTTCTCTTAGTCCGGAATCAGTTCCTCCTCTTGTCGAAAGTTTCTATAGTTTCTTTTCTTTGTTTGTTCAGTCTTCGCTTTCCTTTTTCCCTCTTTCTCTTGTCCTGAATATAATAATGTCCACCGAAACGAAACAAAAACAAATTGTTCTCTTTTATGTTAATTATCCAGAATCACATTGAGATTTTCTGCTCTCACGATATCCAATCCGTTGCAGGATCTCGAGACCGACTCTATCCCTTTTCTTTCGTTTAAGAGGCAATTAAATTCAGACGCGACTAACTCCTCTGTTGGTTTGAGACTCGACTCCCGTAAAATATTTTTCCAGGTCGAATATTCAACCTTAACTTTCCTATCCCGAATAATGAACTCAGAGCTGACGTATCTCCTCATTTTTCATTTCCTTACGTAAATTTACATGTATCTATGTGTCGACTCCCGTAAAATATTTTTCCAGGTCGAATATTCGACCTTAACTTTCCTATCCCGAATAATGATCTCAGAGCTGACGTATCTCCTCATTTTTCATTTCCTTACGTAAATTTACATGTATCTATGTTTTTCTACAAAATAATTTTATCGCGACACTTGCATTCAACACGATCTTTATGGAGACCTTTAGACTTGTATATACAATTGTTTTAGGTGTCACATAGTGATACGATGTTTATCATTTATTTTATCCTCTTATAAATATTTTTGTTCATAAATATATATGTATATGTCAAATTTTTATTATTTAATGTGTGTTATGATTTCGTCAGGTGTCGCACGCCTGTACAATGAAAATTTTCGTTCAGTAGGGTCATTAGATCCAAGGGGACAAGCAAAATTCCACGATTTTTAAAATCTAAAAATACAGTATTTAAAAAATCGTCGATATTTCACAAACTATATGTTTGTCTGTGAAATATATAAAAAGTTCTAGCCCATCTATGTTGGCTGGACTCGTCATTTTGTCATCGTTCTTCGATCTCTTCACAGGTGACAATACAAACATGATAGTGTGTGACAGTGTCACGTTTGTATTGTCACCTGTCCACAGAAAAATGGCAGTGTCAGGTTTCTGTGGATCGTCTGTTGCACAATGGTATTCAATTTACTATTTTTCAGTTCACAAAATAAATGACAAAATGGCCATTTTAGAAGAAAAAATCTAAAGGACTGAAATAAATGACGTGTATGATCACTGATACGTAACACGTTATGTAATATTTTAAAATGTTGGTAAATGCCATATTTATTTTATGACTGCATTACTTCATTATTATAAAAATTAACTGTGTGTATAGAAAAACAAAAAAAAATTTAGAGATTTCCCTTACAGAAAGTGCGTCGGGAAACCAAGAAATTTTAATAATAATGAGCTAACACCATTATATAAAAATGTAAGATCAATTTCGACATGTATATACAAAGACACGATGGAGTTATTACAGTTTCTACTTCCTGCACACCACAGTTATTTCAAAACTCTCCCTATATTCAAGATGAGGAGGAGAATGAATTATAGACTACCAACAATAATTTGAATTTGAGCTCAAAAAATGAATGAATGAATACCTCTATGAAACAAAAACATATTTTCTTCTTAGAAATTATTTTGAAAAATTTATGGTAAAAATAATAATTAAAAGAATCACAAAACAATGATATTATCTAATAAAATTTTACACACAACATGTAATTAAAAATAATAGTATGAGTAATAACGCAAAGTAGACTTATTCCTTTCCAAAAATAAAAACTTTATTATTTTTGAAAATGGTTAGTCCATTTGTTGTTAACAAAAGTATTATATTTTTCGAATAATATTTATAAAATTGATTACCTAATAAATTTAGATACATTTAAAATCAAAAAAACATAACAAAATATCTGTTACCGCTTATTTTTGAATGTCAATTTAAAAATAAAGATTTAAACCACTTTCATTTGCAACGGCTCATATATTGTATAGTCACTTGGAGGTAATGTACAAATCATACTATTGTAGATATAGGAAGATCCCTGTCTTCTACAATTTGGCTGACCTTTCTACAGGATAGGACTTGAAATAGCCCGGAAATTGACGTTAAAAAATTAAGACTGAATTAATTTTTAATGAATTAATATTTGAGATTCTTAACAACAGTGTCATTGATAGAGTTCAAACAAGTTGGTTTTTATTTTTGCACGAATTGAGAGGTGTAATAATTTCATTGTAATATGAGTTGTTAATCGATCAAATTGATCAAGTGGAAACAGTTTGGCTTTCCATCCAGATAACCCGAATTCATTTCGGGTTTCATCCTTTAGAAAATCTATTTGAGATCAGGGCCCAACCTTTCGAATCCCTTCTATACTCTGCTGACTCATCCAATGGATGCAGCCTTTGGCAGTATCTGTTTACGCATCATTACTATAGTTTTATTTAAGAAGCCGAGTTTTGTTGGTGGCATATTTAGAATCTATCACAGATTGGCCATTACTCGTGATGGGGCAACTGAGAGGTTTAAGGATGGGGTTCAGTGGCTGAACTCGGATCCTCTAAAATGGTAAGCGACTACTATACCAAGCGACCATCCGGCAGAGTATTAACAGTTAATGCCACTTTCCAATTTGTTTATAATTATCGATTAATTAAAAAAGTTTTTTACCTAAGCTGAATCAAAATTAATTCCTCTTAATCTATGATGTATTTTTGCACTTATGCCAAATTTTCTATTAAAAAATATATATATAATTCAATTTTTACAGTTTTAAGCTATTCCGTATACGAATTATTTACATTTGTTTACATTTTTGTAAAAATGAATGTCACGAAAATCCTGCTAATATTGTCATGTCAGAGTTAGTTGCCTCAAAAACGTGTCAACTGTCAACTCTGAAAATCCTGTTGAATCCGATTCCATTTCTAAGAAAAACTAGTGGAATCTGAATCATCTTGCTTATCCTTATCCTGCTGATCTTATCGCGAATTTGGAAAAGTCTTAAGGTTGCTGTACTATAAAGCAGTTTACCACTTGTAGGACCCGGAATTGAATATTGGTTCTGCATCTTCAGCGTTTTCAATGAATCGTGAGTGACTTCGAGAATGCCCATTAAATACCTTCCATCGTTCAGTTTATCCATCGGGCGTTATTATGTGGATGCGGCATTTTTATTCCATTTCTAAAAAAAAACTCAAGAGAAATAGAATAAAAAACTTGCATCCACAAATCTGAATATCTCGCTGTTGAAAGCAGTCAATGATTCAGAAATGTCATTAAAAAATATCCCGTTGTCTCATTTGTCGTTATTTTCGGAACATTTATGTTACATTATATTGATGTTTATGTAAACCCTCTTAAAATATAAAGATGCAGAAATATATATATATACAGTGCCGGATTAAGTTAGTGTGGGGCCCGATTGTATATTTTTCACGTTTATGTAAACCCTCTTAAAATATAAAGATGCAGAAATATAAATATATATATATACAGTGCCGGATTAAGTTAGTGTGGGGCCCGATTGTATATTTTTCACGGAGCCGCTCAAAATACGTCTTGTATAGTCGGCCGGATAGACCGCGTTGAAACGTTTCGCAATTAACGTTTTCGTTAATTCTTTAAATAACGGTTATAAAGGTGTTCCACTCTGGAGGACCCGGGTTCGAGTCTCGGATCCGACCCCTTGAAAATATTTATTATGGGGTCCTGGCCTGGTCAGTCGATCTTTCTCCACAATCCGGCGGACCCCTCCGCAAGGGTGGGCCGAGCCGGATTTGTATTATTGGGGGCCCTAGGACGAGCAAGGCTTTGGGGCCTCTAAAAATTCAAATCAGTTACGTCTAATTTTAAAGGCTCCTTATAAGGAACCTTTAAAATTTTACTTTCTATCTAGCACAGGGATGGACAATCTTTTTTTTTTTTTGTAGGGGCCGTATAGAAAACTTTGTTGGGCAACGGTTCAAAACAAAAACAACTGATGATAATAGTATTTTTTTAAAAAAGAGAAGGTACAGATATGTAAGTATACACACCGTTGGTTTTAGATATAATAAAATAATGTGGCCCGCGAGCCGGAGGTTGCCCACCCCTAATCTAGCGTATGGGGTCCTGGCCTGGTCAGTCGATCTCCTTCCTCCACAATCCGGCTGACCCTTCCACGGGTGGGCCGAGCCGGATTTGTATTATTGGGGGCACTAGGACGAGCAAGGCTTTGGGGCCCCTAAAAATTCAAATCAGTTACGTTTAATTTTAAAGGCTCCTTATAAGGAACCTTTAAAATTTTACTTTCTATCTAGCACAGGGATGGACAATCTTTTTTTTTTGTAGGGGGCCGTATAGAAAAATTTATGTTGGGCCACGGGTCAAAACAAAAACAATTGATGATGATAGTATTTATTTAAAAAAGAGAAGTACAGATATGTAAGTACATAGCATTGGTATTAGATATAATAAAATAATGTGGCTGATGTAAGTATACATAGCGTTGGTATTACATATAATAAAATAATGTGAATAAGTATACATAGCGTTGGTATTAGATATAGATCGGAAGAGCGGTTCAAGCCAAAACAAAAACAGTTGATAATAATAGTATTTATTTAAAAAAGAGAAGGTACAGATATGTAAACTGATGATAATAGTATTTATTTAAAAAAGAGAAGGTACAGATATGTAAGCATAGGTTGATATTAGATATAATAAAATAACGTGGCCCGCGGGCCGGAGGTTGCCCACTTTAGATATAATAATGTGGCCGGAGGTTGCCCACCCCTAATCTAGCACTTTTAATAAGAAAAAATGGTTTTTATTAAAGTTTATAAAAGTTGAAAACTGATTGATAGTTTTGGGACCCCTAGAATCGCGGGGCCCTAGGACTCTGCCTATAAAGTAAATCCGGCCATAGGGGTGGGCAACCTGTGGAAGGGCTTGTTTTGCCCAGGCACTTAATCTTCCAGAATGGAAACCAAAAAAATATTGCTTATATGTATAAATAAAATTAGTAACGTTTATAAATACGCATTTTTTAAAACCTTTGACTGCTATGAACGCATATATACGTTAGCAATTGTTTCTTGGATTTTTGTATTTTTATTGAAAAATACAAAATCAACGTTATCGATGAGATCGAGATAGTCACATATATTTATTTCGTTTATCAATGACAATAAATAAAAAATTTACTTGTATCGAAGCCCTTTGTTTGATAGAATGTTATTTCTTTCAACAAATGACAAACGTGATTGCAATAACATTGAAAATAATGTAATTATGATATGTCATAATCGAGTGTGTTTCGTCTTTTCCTTTTGGACAAATTAAATCAACCAATGAAAATACACAAAAAAGATTAAATTAATACTTATTTAAGAAAATTAAAAGGAACTTTAAATACATCAATAATTTTGTCAAACAAGCTGCAAAAATATAATTGATTCATTCTCTCAAAAATAAAAAAACTACCTGATAAATTATATTTTGAGCGGATTTTTGGAATATTTTTTAAAATGACCTGAACATTTTTAAATTTTCTGTATATTCAGGAAAATCAAGATCTATGAAATTTTTTGAATGATTTACTTTAAAATGATTATAAACTAATTATTGCGATTGGCTATATCTTCATCAATTTTCAGTAATAACATACATAATTAGAATTAAGTATGCGTACATACTTAATTCTAATTAAAAAAAGATTCACATACCGTTAATTAATTCGTTTGATTTGAGTACTCAGCAAATATTTTCAGAATATTAGTTAAAAATACATTGGAATCGTGAAAAGTAGTATTAATTTAAATAGAGAATTTTTTCCCACATGTTCAAGGGATAAAATAAAATCGATTCATTTACCCCTAGAATCGCGGGGCCCTAGGACACTGCCTATAAAGTAAATCCGGCCATAGGGGTGGGCAACCTGTGGAAGGGCTTGTTTTGCCCAGGCACTTAATCTTCCAGAATGGAAACCAAAAAAATATTGCTTATATGTATAAATAAAATTAGTAACGTTTATAAATACGCATTTTTTAAAACCTTTGACTGCTATGAACGCATATATACGTTAGCAATTGTTTCTTGGATTTTTGTATTTTTATTGAAAAATACAAAATCAACGTTATCGATGAGATCGAGATAGTCACATGTCATTGATAAACGAAATAAATATAATAAATAAAAAATTTACTTGTATCGAAGCCCTTTGTTTGTTAGAATGTTATTTCTTTCAACAAATGACAAACGTGATTGCAATATCATAATTACATTATTTTCAATGTTATGTCATAATCGAGTGTGTTTCGTCTTTTCCTTTTGGACAAATTAAATCAACCAATGAAAATACACAAAAAAGATTAAATTAATACTTATTTAAGAAAATTAAAAGGAACTTTAAATACATCAATAATTTTGTCAAACAAGCTGCAAAAATATAATTGATTCATTCTCTCAAAAATAAAAAAATTACCTGATAAATTATATTTTGAGCGGATTTTTGGAATATTTTTTAAAATGACCTGAACATTTTTAAATTTTCTGTATATTCAGGAAAATCAAGATCTATGAAATTTTTTGAATGATTTACTTTAAAATGATTATAAACTAATTATTGCGATTGGCTATATCTTCATCAATTTTCAGTAATAACATACATAATTAGAATTAAGTATGCGTACATACTTAATTCTAATTAAAAAAAGATTCACATACCGTTAATTAATTCGTTTGATTTGAGTACTCAGCAAATATTTTCAGAATATTAGTTAAAAATACATTGCTACCGTTAATTTATTTAATTCGTTTGATTTGAGTACTCAGCAAATATTTTCAGAATATTAGTTAAGAATACATTGGAATCGTGAAAAGTAGTGTTAATTTAAATAGAGAATTTTTTCCCACATGTTCAAGGGATAAAATAAAATCGATTCATTCATTCACATTCAGTTTTTCAAACAAAAATTTTTCTTTTTCGTGGGTATATAAAAATTAATGTTTGAAGGCTAGGGTTTAAAAATCTAGCCATAATAGTAAACCATTTTTTTTTAACAGATGACGCAACTTTCCACTCAGTAAGAGTACTAAGTGGCGGGGCGAAACAAGACCTCATTTTTTTTTTAACAGGTGACGCCACTTTCCACTCAGTAAGAGTACTAAGTGGCGGGGCGAAACATGTCAACAGATGACGCTACTTTCCACTCAGTAAGAGTACTAAGTGGCGGGGCGAAACAAGCCCTTCCACAGGCTGCCTACCCCTGCGGAGGGGTCAGCCAGATGGTGGAGGACGGGGATCGACGGGCCGGGCCCCATTCTAGTAGAATACTATGTGACGGGACGAAACAAGCCCTTCCACAGGCTGCCCACCCCTGCGGAGACGGGGCGAAACAAGCCCTTCCACAGGCTGCCCACCCCTGCGGAGGCGGGGCGAAACAAGCCCTTCCACAGGCTGCCCATCCCTGCGGAGGGGCTGGGCGAAACAAGCCCTTCCACAGGCTGCCCACCCCTGCGGAGGGGTCTTTCTGGTAGAATACTATGTGGTGAGCGAAACAAGCCCTTCCACAGGCTGCCCACCCCTGCGGAGAGGTCAGCACTTCCACAGGCTGCCCACCCCTGCGGAGGGGTCAGCCGGATTGTGGAGGACATGGATTTAGATTTCACAGACTGCCCACCCCTGCGGAGGGGTCAGCCGGATTGTGGAGGACGAGGACCGGGCCCGGACCCCATGATATATATTTTTAAGGGGTGGGACCCGAGACTCGAACCCGGTCCCCCAGAGTGGAAAGCCGAAGCGTTTCCACGCGGCCAATCCGGCCACCAGTAAACCATTATTCTTCGTTTACTAGCCTTGTAATGATTTCATTTTGCCTCAAGCAATCGGCTTAGATCCGGCACTGAATATACACTATTCAAACTTAATCATCATTCAGGTCAACTAGATGGCTGAATGATAAAGAATCACTAATCATCTTGGAAATCGGGATTCAATTCCGAGTCTGATAGCAAGTATTTGTCTGTCCACGAAAGCTGCGCCTAGCTAAGGTGGATGAGTGAAAGGGAGGGTCGCAGTCGGTATAATGACGAGTGGGAATTATTGAATTAATATTAAGTTCTGTTAAATATACTATTTCCAACGTCTAAACTAATCATTTAGCATTCGACATTATAGTAAACTTCCATTCAACTTCAGTTATCTTGCTTTTGAAAACATCCACGTGCGAAGCTGTCATCCCTATTTTGTCATTGGACTCGTTCAGTTAGCGCATGGGTACTTGCGTCACTGAAAAGCTGAACAGTATCTTCATGACAATGAAAAATTGCTTAGTTTACGATATATACACATGCTTGATATAGATTAATTAGTTCGGCTTTCTACCTGGAGGAGCCGGATTCGGTTCTCGGGTTCCGCTCCCTGGAAAATTTATTCATGGAGTCCAGGCCCCCCCTCGTTGTACCCTATCCTACAGCCTTTCGGTTGATCCCATGAATAATGGAGTCTGCCCGGATTCGGTTCTCGGGTCCCGCTCCCTGGAAAATTTATTCATGGAGTCCAGGCCCCCCTCGTTGTACCCTATCCTACAGCCTTTCGGTTGATCCCATGAATAATGGAGTCTGAAAAAAATGGTCGCTATCAAATACAATATATCATGTGATATGGTGGCTTAATAAACCAAATCGTCCTGTCGGCCGGATTGGCCGCGTGGAAACGCTTCGGCTTTCCACTCTGGAGGACCAGGGTTCGAGTCTCGGGTCCCACTCCTTGAAAATATTTATCATGGGGTCCGGGCCCGGCCCGTCGATCCCCGTCCTCCACAATCCGGCTGACCCCTCCGCAGGGGTGGGCAGCCTGTGGAAGGGCTTGTTTCGCCCCGTCACTTAGTATTCTCCCTGAATGGAAAGTGGCGTCATCTGTTAACAAAAAAAACCAAATCGTCCATTACAATTCGGCTGAACTCTCCACAGTGATGGACTACCTATGGAAAGGCTTGTTTTGCCCCGCCGTTTTTGTTGAAAGTGGCATATGTTAAAGAAGTGATTCATTAAGGCGATCTTTCTTAATTTCGAAATAGGTGTAGGTTTAACAAAAGCAAGAGATGGAGCCAGTTTAAAAACCATACAGGTGATAAGATTTTTAACAGTAATTCCCAATAATTGACTAATTACTAAGTAATAGACCGTATGTACCCGTGGTGAGGTCAGAGTAAGGAATTGATAGGCGAGGTCGAATCTTGGTAAATTTTCAATATGAAAATTCAAAATTCAATTCCGCGTTATTGAAGTAGCAAATTGACGCGTATACGAGCGATCAGGTTTAATAAATATAATGCTCATAAATTAGAATTGCATGCTGGAATATATATAGATCATTATCAGATTAAGACGAAATTAATTCACCTACATTGTTGTATTTTTTTATTTTTTTTTTGAACTTTCGTTTTAAAACTATTATTGAATGATACCAGTCAGAACATAACGCAGTTGAACAACCAGTTGTGATTAAGTCCTCTGACCAATAGTAGCTCCGGGATCGGCATATATTTTTGAGATAATTGTTAGAGATATCGTTTTTATCATCATATCTAGACACACGATAAATTTGGTTTTGTTATTTTATGAAATTATCAAATGCTTATATTTTTAAACTATATGACTGAGTTTTATCGGTCGGTCCAAGGTTTCGGTCTTATGCAATTCGCAAACCTGGAGTGGAGTACATTATTAAAACGTAAAAAAAAATGGCAACATTTACCCACACTTCTCATCAGTGTCCCTTAATTACGCGTTTAGAAAGGATTTTTTTATCCCAATTTGATGTCGCGCTTCTGAATGCCTGCCATTTATCTTGAATATTCTGATGATGATAATCGTAATTATAAGTTATATCAACTTGATATGGCGGGATGATATCGAAAACTAGAGCATGATATAGAGAAATGTCCTCTTCCGCCATTTTCTTCCCCGTTCTCACTCCTTTCAAACATTTCAACTGAGATTGATGCTATTAAGAATAAAGTCAAAATCGAAGTATACATTAATCATCATTGGTGAATAGTATGAAGTTTCTTGTATAACTTTTCATAATTATATTTAATTTGTGGCATTAAATATGTGAATGTAAACGAGCTCTGTGTCAAATTTCATCGTGATATGTGATAGTTTAATATCGCTTAACGTAATATAACGCGTAAGTACGTGACATTAACGATAGTTAATAAAACGCTTTAAAATTGCCAATAGTTTCCAATAAGTTCATTCAACTTTATGCTATATAGATTTACAGTTTACTAGTCTTTAAAAAGTTACTCAGATCATGTTTTTTTTATATTTCATGCCCTCTTTCCAATCCGGGTGATTACTAAGGAGGTGGGGCTAGTTTCAACCACGGGCTGCACCCACACCCGTAGAGGAGGGCCGGATGGTAAAGGACGGGGATCGGCCCAATATCCCGAAAAAAATCCGGTACCAGACCCGGGTCCTCCTGAGTGGCACGCCGACAGCGTTAGGCCTAGACTCCACAGGCATTATTTTAGCGCTGAAACAGAAAACGTAAAAATTTCACTGCTTACGCCGACCGAAAGTTGACTAAATAAGGGTAAGGCCTAGACTCTACAGGCATAATTTTAGTGCTGAAACAGAAAACGTAAAAATTTTACTGCTTACGCCGACCGAAAATTGACTGAAATAAGGATAAGGCCTAGACTCCACAGGCATAATTTTAGTGCTGAAACAGAAAACGTAAAAATTTTACTGCTTACGCCGACCGAAAGTTGACTGAAATACGTGTTAAAAAAAATTTAACTTTTCAGCGGCGTTTCAGTTTCTGCTATGGACGGACCAATGAAAGAAAGCAAAAATTATGACGGCATTTCAGTTTCTGCTGTGGATGGACCAATGAAAGAAAGCAAAAATTATGACATCATATTGACGTATCGAACTGCTGAAAGCGGCAGATTCAATATGTCAGAATGTCGATGTAGTGTGTTGGAGGCTTTTGTCGAAGAAGTTCGGAAACATTCATGTCTATATGACAAATCAACTGGAAATTATAAAGATACAGTATTTAAAAAAACTGTTTGGACGGCCATCGCAGCAAAATTTCAATTAAAAGTGGTAAACTATCGATATTTAAAATCATGAACTGTTGACATGTCTAGTTGATTGGATTTTGTTTTATAATTTTCAATCAATATTTTCGTTAAATTAAGGTATCGATGCCGAAAATATGTGGAAAGTACAACGTGATCGTTACATGAGGGAGAAGAAGAAAATTCGAGAAAGTTGCAACTGGTAGTAATGCTTCTGAATTATATAAATCAAATTGGTATCTATATGAAATTTTGGATGGATTTTTAGGCAAGCAGAATAGCGATGTTCAACAGTGAGTTGGTTTTATTGTTGTCTTTAATAATAAATTTATTTTCTTTTAACTATATTATTCCGTGTTCTTTTTTTTTATTAAATATATTAGATCTGTATCCAATTTGAATTCTGGTATATACATAAACGAAATAGCTGATGAAGATGAAATAGCATCTAATTTATCATTAAATACCGATTTATTTCAAGATTCTGCAAATTATTGCATTGCTTATGAGTAAGTATTTGATTACAGTATTTTATAATAATGCCTTTACTTATAGATCCTTTTGCTTTTTTATATCGCTTTTCATAAATTTACGATCAGAAACAATTTTCTGATAATTATGTGTTATTTATTATTCTTATAGGTTGTATGTGTATATTTATTAAGTGCAGTACAAGCCTCTTTAATTATGAGTAAGTATTTGATTACAGTATTTTATAATAATGCCTTTACTTATAGTTCCTTTTGCTTTTTTATATCGCTTTTCATAAATTTCCGATCAGAAACAATTTTCTGATAATTATGTGTAATTTATTATTCTTATAGGTTGTATGTGTATATTTATTAAGTGCAGTACAAGCCTCTTTAATAAATATATCTTATTTTTAAAGAAAGACTTTTTAAAGAAGTTTTATAACTGCTTATATTTTGTTATGTATTACTATTTTGACTTATGAAAGAATACAAAACATTATTTCATAAAATGTATATATCTCAGCTGCACTAATATTTATTTTAAACTATTTAAAATGTTTTTTTTCCTCAAAATTTAGTAATAGGTCAGATAGTAGTTAATCCTTTATCTAACTTCAAAGTTAAATATTAGCTATAAATAATGCAATGAAAAACATTTTAAATATAATTTTAAATGCACTGCTATCTTAACGAAGGTTAGTGCAATCAGCCATTACATAACTTGCCTAAATATTTTTCTTCACATAGTATGGCTCATGTATATCTTTTGTAAAGAGATTTACAGTATATGCTGTATTAAGAATTTAATTATGATAATTTAATAAACAGACTTATAAGTAGCCTTATAATAGTTATTAATAAATTATTCTTTGTTTTTCAAATAGGAGGACTGGGCAGTCTCCTTTCCAAGATCATAAAGATAAGAAGAAAACTATTTCAAAAAATGATTATGTAGCAGAAATGATAAAAAAATTTTAATTAAACATCTGTAGTAGTACCAAAATTATTACAAACAGAAAAAATATCTGGCAATATTAATTTATTTTGTGAATATTTAAAAATACGTTTAGAGAACTTAGACAAGCAAGACCAGTATAAATGCAAGAGGAAAATTGAAGATGTTCTCAATGAATTTGAAGAACAGGAAAAATATTTTAAGTAATTATAGTTTTGTGTAAAATTAGATGGCAATAAGTGCATATTTAATTTAAGGATATGTTTTTTTTAACAGTGTTTTTAAAATCGTACAAAAAATAGCTCTTTAAAGGTAGTGTATTCTTGATGAAAGTAAACATGTTATTTTAATGAATTATATGTTAAACTTTTAAGAAAATTACTTTTTGTGAAATTTTTACATCTATATTTAATAAATGTGCATATTTAATTTAAGGATATGTTTTTTTAACAGTGTTTTTAAAATCGTACAAAAAATAGCTCTTTAAAGGTAGTGTATTCTTGATGAAAGTAAACATGTTATTTTAATGAATTATATGTTAAACTTTTAAGAAAATTACTTTTTGTGAAATTTTTACATCTATATTTAATAAATGAATAAATATTCTAATTTTTAATATTTCATTTAAAATTGTGTATTGATAGAAAGTCAAAATTAAATGATATCTTCAAAATAGAAAAGGCACTAAAAATAACTATATAGTTATACTGACTACATAAGATTGATTAGATATACTATTATTGGATGCACAGTATTTTTGGGGGGTTTTTAGATATAACCAAAAAAAAAATTTATTTTTTGGGGTATCTCTATTATATGTTTCTATTTTTGCATACCGCCACCAGTTGCTTTTTTATACTTTATAAAAAAAATTTTTGGTAAAATATGATATATGGGAGAAATATATTTTTCTTCATACATTTGAGCTATATACAAGTACGAAACACTCACTCGGGCATCCATTTTGGATTAAATGTCGAATTTTCTCACTAGATAATGTTTCAGTTCATTTCCGCTTTCGGTATATGGAATCGTATAAGCCGAACCCGAAACTGAAATTCATTATAAATGTAATTTCGGTTTCTATAAAAAGTGATATGTGGGAGAAATATATTTTTCTTCATATATTTGAGCTATATAGAAGTAGGCTACGGCATCCATTTTGGATTAAATGTCGAATTTTCTCACTAGATACCGTTTCAGTTCATTTCCGCTTTCGGTTTATGGAATCGTATAAGCCGAAACCGAAACTGAAAAACAACTGAAATTCATTACAAATGTAATTTCGATTTCTGCCATTCTGCTCTATATTTTACGCCTGCAGAGTCTAGGCCTAATTTGCTGACTACGGAAATCTGCAGTTATTAAACTTAAAAAGGAGGGGAAGTTATTAAACTTAAAAAATATTTCTATAAACTCCTTAAAAAGGAGATTATAGAAATATGATGATGAAAATATGGCATGGGACTAAACAGTAAATAATTCATTATATGTTTAATACTAATTGTCTATGAAGAGCTTGGAAAAAAACTGCTAAATCCTAGCTTATTTATTATGGACAACACCATCTTTCTTAATTAAAAGAGATTGCTCTATATCAGCGTTTCTCAAACTATGGTTCGCGACCCCAAATGGGGTCGCGAAGTGAAATGCGGGGGTCGCAAAAATTAAATTCAAACACTTGAATTTCAGTTTATATGTTAGGGTCGCAAAAATTAAATTCAAATACTTGAATTTCAGTTTATATGTAAGGAGTCGCAAAAATTAAATTCAAATACTTGAATTTCAGTTTATATGTAATTACAAAAATTAAATTCAAATACTTGAATTTCAGTTTATATGTAATTTCCACAAATGTCCAATATTAACATTTGGAAAACATATGAATTTTCAGTGTAGTTGGCTGATTGTGTTCATCTTAATAATTGTGTAAATGATTTATGTATTAGTATACTTTATTTCATATTTAATACCTGGGGTCGCGAAAAATGCCGTAATTAAAAATGGGGTCCCGAAAAATCTCGTAATGAAAAATGGGATCGTGAATGAAAAAAGTTTGAGAAATGCTGCTCTATATTAACTTTTGACTTTCGTGATATGGCGCCACAATAAAGGTATCAAAGAATTGAATGTGGCTCAAAAGCTGCAACTTAATCCGTGGATATATACAATAGTGTGAGAGTCATGTGATCGAACGAATGAAATTGTGAGAGTCACGTGATTCGACGAAAACCAATTATTTGTCTTTATTATTTTAAATATTTTGTTTATAATATCATTTGGATTATGTTTATTTTATAAATTTCATTTAAATTAAACTAACAATAATACTGCATGTTTTTCAGATCTTGTTGACCGTACAGTTACTCCCCGAATGCCTTGGCATGATATTGGTGTTTTATTACAGGGAAGTGCAGCTAGAGATGTTGCTCGACATTTTATTCAAAGATGGAATTTTACAAAAGTTAATACATTAAAATAATCATTAAAAAGAAATTGAGCCTGGCATTGCAAACACAACTTTAACACTTAGATTGATTCCATAACTATATTCAGCATTTGTAATTTAAGTAAAGATGCCTTTAATGAGAAAATAATAAATAGATATAATATATAAATAAATATTATTCAGCTTGTTTGAATTTCCTTATATATAAAATTATTAATAATTAACTTCTTGAGTGCCTGCAACTATCAATATTAGGATAGATTAAAATGAGAAAAGATGACTTCTTTGAGTTACTATATTATCAAATATTTTCCAAATTTCATACTTTATAGTTTTTTATTCAGAGGGGAATGCTATCTATATAAAATATTTTGGTGGACTAAATAGGTTATTTTCAAGCTGTAGGGCATAGCCTCCAAAAAGGGATCATGAAATTATGAAGTATTTTATAAATTTAAAAGTTTATAATGCTTAATGTTTTATTAGTAAAAGTAAAAATTAAATGTAGACTATTTTATGTAATAATTTTTATGGACTAGGTAAAACAGTTTTACTGATCCATAAAAATCTGTTTATTTTATTATAATTGATGATAGAGATAGACAAAATTTAAAAAATTATCAACAAAGATAATCAATATTTAATAATAGAAAATTATGCCAAAAAAATTACTGTATTACTTTGAATTTAAGCCGCACTTTTTATTCGGATTTTTAAGAGGTAAAATTTGGGTGCGGCTTAAATTCAAAGCAAATATTTTAAACATCTTATTTCTCCCGAGCTCTCACTCCCCAACGTTCGAGCTTTTGCTTTACGTTCTATGTATGCGCATAATATTACGATTGTTGATTACAATTTATTCAGTAGTTTATTATGTATATTAATACCTGATTAAGTAAATAAAAACGTTTTTTATTTTTCAATACCTATTATAAAATCATTTTTATTTTTTCCATTTCCAACTTTTAAAATCCTACTTAGATTAAATTCGAAGTAATACGGTAGTATTGTATAAATTTTGAATATGCAATAATTAATTACAATCATATTGGAAACTAAATGAAAATTTGTCTCAAGACAGAAATTAATCATTTCATAAATAAAATCATAACAGCATATAATTATAAAATTGTTTCCTTTATATTTAATTTAATATTTCTGAAAAGAATTTTAAAAATAAAAATATAAAAACAGATTTTTATGAAGACTATATAATTAAGTTAGAATTTTATTATAAATGCAATTATTTTACATAAAAGTTTTTTATTGATATCAATTTCAACTACCATTATCATCAGATATAAGAATTTCCCAGCTTTATAAGCTAATTTATTCCTGAAGTGGATGCATAAAGTAAGAACTTTTGAACTGACAGTTAATTTCCCATAGATATAATGTTAAACCCAGGAGTTCCATTTTCAACAATTAAATTTGACAATAATAAAATTAAGTAAAGATCAACAAAATCAGTAGTATATGATTAAAAAATGATTTATCTAATTAAATGAAAATATATCCTTTAAAATCAAGCAAATTATGATGATAAAGAAATTGCATGCTTTATGAATATTAAGGAATTTTTATTCTTTGCCATCATCATTAACAAATGATGAAATGAACTAATATATAGTGAATAATGTCTTAGGAACAACTCAGGAATGAAAGTTATTTGCATAATTCGCTGGTGAAACAATGGTGGCTAGAGTGTGCATTACTACTAATTCTCAATCTGCAATTTTTATTTTTCTGATTTCATAGCAGATGAATTTCCTGCTACAAACGAAATTGAATTGCATTATATAGCTGTGTACATAATTTAAAATACTTTTTATGAATGTTTAGCATTTATTTACTGCAATTAATATTCAAATTTTTTATATTTTTAATATTTCATATTTGAAAAAAAACAAACTGCGAACTTCCTGCATATTAAAAATATTGGCATATAAGTATGTTGTTCTTATTTACATCGAACTATTGAATTAAAGACAACCTATGGGACTATTTTCTAAAAATATAATATAAAAAGCTCTAACTATTAGATTTATATAATTGTTTAAAGATTTGTCGTTAATAATAATAATAATTAAGAAAAATGTTATAATCATAGTTCTTCAGTTTATATAATATTCTGAGTTGATTTTATTTTTTTTCATTTTTTCAGTGTAATGTAATTACCTCAATCTAGATTGCATAGCAAATTCAGAAATGCTGTTAATATAAAAAAGTTTCCAAGAGGTACTGCAATCTATCAATGTCTATCATTTAATGAAACTTCATATAATCTTAAAGGAATTTTCTCTTTATTCAAATACTTTTTATAAATAATCATCATTATTTAAGTAATACTGTTGAGTTTAATTAAATATTATAATCAAAAGTGAATGAAAAATTTGTGTTAAAAAATCATAAATTATGCCTTAATTTTTATAAATTTTCTAATATATGACTATAGAATTTCATATATCATGCTAAGTGTTAATGTTGAAGTATATAATGCTGGACTCAAACTAATAAAATTAATTAAATTAAATATATTTAACTATTATTCATTTAATTTTTTAGATGGAGAAAGCAAAAAATTATGATGCATATCCTTATCTTTTACCAAAAAATTATGATAATATTACAAATATACCATCATTACCATTAAGTTCTGTTGGAATCCTTTATACCACTAATTGTCAAGTAAGATTTAATAATAAATTATTTTTATATTATATACAGTGGATTCCGCTTAATTGGGACATGTCGGGCCAAGCCATTTTGTCCCCCTTACCATTCGGCCATCCGGCCGCCACACAGATGGGTAAGGATGGAAGAACAGTAGTTTTTCCCGATTAAAATGAACTCTGACAACGTAAAACAAATCAAAGATTTATTAAAGAAGGTAAGAGAGAGAAACAATTTTTTGGTGTTAGAATGGCACCCGTACCAGGTTAAGGTCAACAGGCTTAAACAAATCAAAGATTTATTAAAGAAGGTAAGAGAGAGATTTTACAATATTTATGTTAGAATGGCACCCATACCAGGTTGAGGTCAATAGGCTTGGGGATCCTAGTTAAAATGGCACCCATACCAAGTTAAGGTCAATAGGCTTGAGGATCTCTTGGGGAGATCTACAAATCAAACATTTATTAAAGAAGGTAAGAGAGAGATTTTACAATTTTTTGGTCTTAGATTGCACCCATACCAGGTTGAGGTCAATAGGCTTGGGGATCTCTACCACGGCAACAGATGACGCCATTTTCCATTCAGGGAGAATACTAAGTGACAGGGCGAAACAATCCCTTCCACAGGCTGCCCACCTCTGCGGAGGGGTCAGCCGGATTGTGGACTTCCACAGGCTGCCCACCCCTGCGGAGGGGTCAGCCGGATTGTGGAGGACATGGATTTAGATTTCACAGACTGCCCACCCCTGCGGAGGGGTCAGCCGGATTGTGGAGGACGAGATCGATGGGCCTGGCCCGGACCCCATGATATTTTCAAGGAGTGGACCCGAAAATCGGTCCCGGGCCCTCCAGAATGGAAAGCCGAAGCGTTTCTACGCGGCCAACTCAGATCATGTTTGAAACTCTGGGAATGTGAATGTAAACAAATTTTAAGTGGAGTCATCCTAACTTGAGGTAAGTTACGTGTACAGTTCAATACAAGAAACTGGCCAAAGAACATTAAACTTATCATTTTGCCATTTTATATGAGCCCACTAAGGTGCGCAATTCTTAAGTAAACGCTTAATAATTTAGAAGCTAAACGAATCGGTAAAAAAATTAATAAAAATACAAACTGGAGATGGAGCAAACAATTTTATTATAAAATTTCCTGTTTACGAGAGAGAATTTTCATTAATCCATTTCAGATAATAATTCACGCTGGTATATACTCCAGGAAAGTTGGGTCGTCCACAGGAATGTCCGAATGATACTATTCCCACCAAAGTCCATCTTCCCGACCACCACAGCATCAACGGGCCACCCGAATCAGCCTGAAATATAGAGCACAACTTTTATTATTATTTTACACCTGTTTTTATTTTTATGTCACTTTCTGATCTAATCTAATTGCTCATCAAGATTGTAGAGATTCCTAATGAAGTCAGTCGGAAAATGTAGGATGGAATGGATGAGGAGGACCTCTCTCTCAAATAAAATCGGAGTAGTGAGATCTAAGATTAGGATTTACCCCTTTTTCAGTTTGCTAATCATTCTGCGAATTGGCCCGAGATGAAAAATTTGAATAAAAGATGATATTGAATTATTATTTCACTGATAAAGGAATTAAGTTGATCTCGAGTCACATTAGCCACATAATTAAAATCAAAAAATTGCTACCTTCCATCGAATGATCAGGATTGATTCAGTGCGCCTTATATGGAAGTTCTTCTGGAGAAGCTCCAATGATCTTTGTCCTCCATAGGAAGATCGACTTCACCAGTGCAGGAATGGCCCTGATACTTAATAAACCGACAGGAATTGGAAAGTGGCATTAATGAAATCCTTATATAGTGGGTGATCGGATAACGAACACTTTTTCGAAAGATTTTTATGTTCGGTTAACAAGCACATGTTCGGATAACGAACACTTCAAAGAACAAACTGTGGGACTCGCGGACTGACGGAATGACAGGTCAGCCCAATGGCTGCAAAGTAAAGCTGTGGCTTAACATTCTGGAGGATCCGGGGGTCCCACTCCTCCAATTTTTAATGATAACAAAGCTGAATAATAATAATAATGTTAAATAGCTAACAGCAAAAAAGCCCATCTTTCTGGTGTTTAACTCTCTTCAAAGCCAAGTGACTGTTCTTGGACTGATCCTTTCTGACGATAAAATTTTGGAGAAATTACATCTATTTCACTTAAATATTAAAACTTCTTATTTGTTTCTGATTTAATAATATAAATCAAATGCATACTCTTCTTATAAATTATTTATTATTAATAAAAAAAACAGAACAAGAACAATGCAATCTAATCATACATGATCAAAATACTTTAAAACTTGAATTCATCATTTAAAAATATTGAAATATTTATTGATAATTTTTCAGAATTTAGGAAAAAAATATAAAGTAAAGATGTTCCTTGAGTTATGAATATCTGGATTATAAACTTTTGCATATATGAACATACCTTTTTATTATCAAATTTTTGGAAAAATTCAAAAACTGTATAAGAATTTTAAACATTATGATAGTGTAAAGTTAGCACAGAATATAAAACAACATACTTATTTAACATATTACTGCAGTATTTCAAGATGGCAGAGCTCCCACCAAAAATTCTCATATTATAATCAGGCATTTATATTCAAATTTCTGTAAAAATTACATAAAATTTATATGTAATATATATTTGCTTTTAATGAAAGATTAGAAAAATTATATATAATTTTGTTTTGAATTTTTATCTATTAATTTCATTTAAATATAGATATATACAAAATTTTAAAATTCATAAATTTTGTAACTTGTATTCAAATTAACATAACTTAAAATAATCAAAAGTTTTAAGGTCATATATTTTATGCTTGAAACATCTTCAGATAAATAAATAAAACTAATGCAAATTAAATACTTGTATAAATGAAAATTTATTTTAAATCTGTAGAGAGTACACATAAACTTTAGTTTTGATACTCAATTACAGAAGGCGCCTTCTTAACAGGCCTCGGTTCAACCGACTGTCGGTTTAACCAGCCATTCAGCTAACAAAATGACTCATACGGCAATTGTCACTGCCTGTCACGACATGTTTGTCTCTACCTTCCAGGTATTTATTAATTGCTCTATTTATTTGAGAGGTGGACATTGTTATTGCTTTGTGCAAGCAGACAACATCCCGAAAGAGAAAAATGACAACAAAATTAGCCACACCGAAGCAAAAGCAGCACTGGAGTTGGCAACATCATACCTCGAACAACAGAAAGAATCCATTGCAATTGATATGATGTTCATAAAGAAATGGTGTGATTTCGCTTTTAAAAAAGCAATGGACACAAAAAAAAATAAAAGAAAATTATCGATTTCTTCTAGAACACAGTAATGTACATTATAGTACCTGTATTTTCCTTCTTTTTAATATCTATTTTTAACGATGTAATAGTACAATTGTTTGCTTAAATTAAAATATAGTGATTCAGTGTGTATTAGTTTTCTGTGATTTTTTCCTGCTTATCTTGTGATGTATATGTATTGTATTCCATATACTGTATACTGTATATGTAATTCAGTTTAACCAGCCATTTCATTATCCGGCCAAGGGTTCGGTCCCATGGTGGCCGGTTAAGAAGGCGCCTTCTGTATTTTATTTCCATTATACGGCCAAGGGTTCGGTCCCATGGTGGCCGGTTAAGAAGGCGCCTTCTGTATTTTATTTCATCAATACATATATATCAGTAATATTTATGATAAATTCAAATCAACAAAGTTTTAAATTATATTAATATGAATTTATTACAAACATATGTTAATATGCAAATAAAGAGAGCCAAAATATAAATAGTATGATGAGTTTATAGTTCTTTTAAGCCCACAATCACATTTACATAAAGTCATCTGGGGAAATTTGGTTAAATCACATATTTGTATGTTCTTTTAAAATTTTACTATTCATTCTTTGCTAACATTCCTGAATTATTTCAGTAAAAGCTCAACATATTCATACTGCACATTGATGTTATATTCTAAATTTTGCAGAACTGGAATAATATGATAATTTCTAAGTAATATTCTATCTTAGTTGTTTTTGTAGTCTAATTTCCAAATTCCACACTAAAAAGCAAGAATGTTAATGAAGGAAGAACAGCTGAATCATTACAGTTGGCAAAAAAATATACATCCAAAAACATGATTATCATCATCTCCACACAGCTACTATATGTGAAATCTTATTTATTACAGAATAATGTAGCAACTATCTATATATTAAAGTTCATTGTATTGCTGAACTGCATTACCATAATGTTTAAAAGAAAAACTGAAATCATCATCACAATATTCTAACCAAATTTACTTGCACATTAATATCATAACTTTTATATTACTATAATCCTTAATACTTAAATTCATATATATTATATTTGATGTGCTTCTAGTATACTCATTCTGTGAATATTGACTAATCAAATGTTGCTAATTCAGCAAATACTTTTATAAACATTGGACAGCTTATATACAATAATGACATTTTTTGATAACTATATTTCAGTGTTACTTATTAAAGATTCTAGTTTATTTGCATACAATCAATCATTTTATTTCTAAACTAAAGAAAATGATCAACTTTAATTGTCATATTATTTAATATGTTGAGGAAAATATTTGTAGTTTCTTACAAAACTGGTGGTTTATATTCAATTCAATAATGAGTGATTTATCTCTTTTAGTAGAAGTACCAAAGCATCACATTCAATACAAGAAAACATAGGTATACCAAAACATAGCACAGTAATATAAACTATAAATTAATCAAAAGGGAAAGAATACAAAAAATATAATAATAATAAATGTAGCTATTGTTTGAAATAACTGGAAAATATAATGCTAACTCAGCATATGATGAAATATGTAAACAACAAAATATTTAGTTGTATTCATGGTTGTACCAAATGAATACTGTAGTTTTAAATCATATATGATTTAAAGTGGTATGTGTATTTTTTAAATATATATATTAACTAATCATAAAAAAATTTGTTTTTATTTAGTTATTTGAAAATAATATATTGGTAAATAACAGAATATTATAAGAAAAATATTTAAAATAAGGACCACAATTAGCCTATATTCTAGATCTACTTAATCTTAAAACATAAATTTAAATAAACTTTTATAGAATAGACTATCATTCTTATAAATAATCTTAAGCTAAACTTTTATACCTTCTCTGCAAGAACAATTTCATATTTACAAATGGAAGAACAAGGATTTCTATACACATGTGAAACTATCAAATAGTAACTACCACCATCCTTTGCCTTCTCCATTCTCGAGACTCGCGCGCACGAACGTCACTTCCTTTACGTCAATAATTATGTTCAGCCCTTGGTTCAGCCATATATACATTTAAACAATAAAACATCACGTGCATATTATTTTTAGAGAACTTGTTTTTTTTTCACAGTTTATAATATTTTTATAGTCTTTTCTAATGAACAATTAAAAGGAAAATATTGTGCTAATTTTATTATTTAATGTAGTTTATGGGAATATAACTTATAATAATTAAAATTATTGTATTTTTAGATGCGATCATGAAGTACACCTACATTTTTTGAATTAAAAACTTAGCCTACTAATTTAACAATCAGTCTAACTGAACTTAGGCATATATTTATAACATTTTTCTAGTTTCATTACAATAAAGGTTATTTCACTGACTATAAAACAAGTTAATGAATTAGGTCATAGTTGAGAGATTCTTATAATCTAAGCTTAACAATTATCAAAAGAAAATATCTTTTAAATACTATATTCCTACCAAATATGATAGACCCGTTTATGAATTAGATCTACCATTTTCGCCAGTTTTTAAAAATATTTACGGGAAAAAACCATTAATTTTTTTTAAAAGAAGGAAAAAAACAAATTATAGGAAGTGAAACTTGTTATTCGAGTAATGTAATAAGGAAAGTATAACAGAAAAGATGTGAAAAGTGGGTAGTTTGATTATTTGTCATCACTAAAATCAGAAATTATGTGCAAATTACTAAAATTTTAATTAAATATAGATTTAACAGAATTATAAATTTACATTTTATTTCGGAGGGCTAATTTTAAATTAATCAATTGGCAAATTAACGTGTTTCGAGATATTTTTCAATATTAGCAATATGAAATATAAATATTTTATTTATTAAAGCTTTCCGAATTTTTTAGATTCTTTCAGTAATCCACGATTAAAAAAAATACCTCTAATGTCAAAATGTCTAAAACATATGGAAGATAATTCCGAATAGATGAAGCCATTTTTATTTTTAGCTTAATGCAAAATTAGTAATTGTTCACGCCTTAATATTTCGAAATACTGTAGTCTGGAGGCATTTTGTTTGGAATGATCTCATATCCGAGTAAAATTACAGTTCTGTAACGAATTGAATGGCAAAATAAGTTCAATATTTCGGTAATATTTGTGGTCTTTACAATAAAATGTGTACTGGCAAAAATAAAATAGGGTCTATTGTATTTGGCAAGTAGTTTCATTTATTTTTGATTAGTATTATTTTTAAAAGTGATTACCATCGTTGGTGATTACACAATCTTATTAAAAATCTGAACTTGTTCTTTACAGTTCTATATTTATAGATGAATTCTTAATCAAGCATAAAAAAAATGAATAAAATGCATAAATATAAATAATTAGGAGGTTATCATGATACCAAAAATTATCGTAAAAATAATGTTAAGAAAAACCTACAATATTTAAGTTAATGTAATAAATAATATTACTGTATGCTAAAATAATTAAATACTGTATTCTATGAATTTTTTTTTCTATAAATTTTTATAAGCTTTAGAATAGGCTATTATTTTAATGCATAAAACAATCAAAATTCATTTTTCTATAACACTTTTTATGTAATCGAAAAAAGTTTGAACAACTTTAAATTATAATAATTTATGACAGTTGATAAAAATCTGAGAAACTTCTATCAGAAAAATAATATTTTCATTTAGGCATATCTCCGAGCAATTTAATTTTATTTACTTTTTTATTTTTTCGTATTGTTCGCGTATTGAATTAAATAGTAAAATACCTACAGATTAAAATTAAAAAAAAAGGCAAAATTCCAAACAAAATTAAATACAGGTACTGGTTTTCTCGAATCATTCATTAAATGTATTTTTAAAATACACTACAATATATAACACAAAATTTTTTTCTTATTTAATATATATTGTAAAATATTGTTCCTGAAAAATTGATGTAAATTAATTTTATATATGAAATCAAATCATATTTGTAATTATTTTTATTGTTATTGTTGATCATTATCTAAAAGTTTCTTTGAAAAATAACCGAATAAAAATATTTTACTATATTTTATAAAATAAAAAACACTTTTATTATTGCATTTATAAAAAAATATATATATATATATATATGAATAATGCATTTAGATAAATTTTGACAAATAGGGAATTTGAATAGTATTTGTTTAAGTATGATTCAAATTCAAGTAGAATGATTCATTATAGGAAACAAGCAAAAAAGTTAATTGCCATTTTTTGATTCGATCTCTAAAAAACAATTAATTCAATATTAAGAATATCGTGACGCCATGTTACGATCATCCATTTGATTGGTAAGGTATACGTATTAAATTATCCATACTTTTGGATTATCTCTGTTAAAAACGAAAAACTCTTCTAGAGTTTGACAAAAAAAAATAATCATGAAAGCAATAAATAATACATATAATATCAAATTTTCACAGTTAAAAAAAAGAATCGTTTTAAAAATAAAAATACTGTTAATTACACTTACCTATGTAGTTGCCAATATTCTTACTTTAGCTTAAATAATGCAAAACAGATTGATGATTATGCATTAATTATTTTATTATAATTTAGTTTAAAACTAAATAATTTATTAGATTAATTTTTAATTTGTTGATGGATCAGTTTTTTTTGTGGCAAATATTACATCACCATACTTTTAACAATATACTGTATTAGTTATTTCGAGGTCAGATCAAAAATATGGCAATTGAATTTTTTGCTTGTTTTCTGAGGAATTACTTCACTTCGGCTTATAAAAAAAATAAATTTTATGGAAATTTTTCATTTTTTTTTAAATTTATCTAAATGCGTTTTTTTAGTGAAAAACGATAAATTCGACAGATGATAAATTTTATTTTCATCGAAATAGGTCCACTTCGGCTTATAAAAAATATAAATTTTATAAAAGTATATTATCTAAATGCGTTTTTTAGTGAAAAACGATAAATTCGACAGATGATAAATTTTATTTTCATCGAAATAGGAAAAAAAATCGTCAAAAATTTAAAAATAATTATATTTTGTAGTAAAAATAAATATTTTTCGAATCGGTTTGAATCAGAATTAAAAATGTTTTCGTCATATAAAATATTTTTATTAGACTAAACTTTTTCCAAAAATTTAGCTATACTTCCAACGTCGAAACTAATCATTTAGCATTCGACATTACAATAAATTTCCATTCAACTTCAGTTAACTTGCGTTTGAAAACATCCATGTTCGAAGCTATCATCCCTATTTTGTCACTGGACTCGTTCAGTTAGCGCACGCGTACTTGCGTCGATAGTCGCGGCTAAGCTGGACGGACAGTAGACTATATTCGTTGTAATATCTATTATAACCAGTGGTGTAGTGCTAAAAAAAGAAGTATCGGAACGATACCTATATAAGTAGTGGTGGGATTCAGCCGGTTTGCACCGATTCGGTAGAACCGATACCCAATTTTTGTTGAGTTTGGCAAATCGGCTGTAATGCTAAAAAAAGAAGTATCGGAACGATATCTATACAAGTAGTGGTGGGATTAAGCCGGTTTGCACCGATTCGGTAGAACCGATACCCAATTTTTGTTGAGTTTGGCAAATCGGTTGTTAAAATGGCACTTGTAACCAGGATTCTCTCTAAGATGGACGCCTGGGGAACCGCCTAATGTGGACATCACAAATTTACATTTCTTACGTTTTTTTAACGTTTATCTGCGCAAGAGCGAATTCTAAGCGCCTGTTCATTCCGTCCATAAGTGAAAAAAATTAGCCGGAACTATGCTTGTAATATTTATTTATTCGTTTCATAAAACACGTTATATCTTTGATGAAATACTAAACTTTATACTCGGATAAAAGAAGAAACTTGCAAGTGAGGACGCCAATCAAGAAGCAATATGAAAATATCTTAAATAACAGTTTTATTGTTTTTTGTCAGATATTATTTAATATTTTTTCATTAATATTAAATTCTATCTTTCTTATAGCATAATTTAGTTTTGTGTACCTGTTTTATTATTCTTATTTAAGTATTAACTGTGTGAAATAATAAATTACCTTTCGGTATATCGTTTTTTTATACTTAAAACGGTCATTAGAGACAGTGCCGGATTTAAGCCGATTGCACCCAATCGGGTCCTGTGTTTGTCAAAGTTTATGTAATTAAATAATGTATTAAAAAAATTTTAAATATATCTATCGTTTTTCAATATTCGCGAAACGTATAAATGGTACGATATAATAAAGGAGGGATTTAAGCCGATTGCACCCAATCGGGTCCTGTGTTTGTCAAATTTTATGTAATTAAATAATGTATTAAAAAAAAATTTAAAATATATCTATCGTTTTTCAATATTCGCGAAACGTATAAATGGTACGATATAATAAAGGAAAACATAATAAAAGTATAGTGAATGGGGAATTGAAAATATTAAAATTTATTCAGTTTTAGGATCAGAAACAAATTCTGATCCTAAAACTGATTAAATTTGAATATTTTCTATTCATATTTCAAGCACTTACATTGATCAGGCTTTGCAGGTATAACATAACAAAAAGTATAAAAATAACAATTTTTTCATGATTTAAATTTTTTAAAATAAATTTACCACATTATTAAATTTCCATTTTAATAATTGATAATTTATAAAAGGATTTAATTTAGCAGATTAGATTTAATTTGGATAGCTTTCCTGAAGTTTCATTTGAAAGACTTCTGTAAACAGTTGTATTCTAAGAATAGAATATATTTAACTTTTATTATGTACTGATGATGCCTCATTTGAGTCAAAAACATTTCAAAAGTTATTTTCTTCTATATAATTTAGTAAATAAATAATTGTCATTTTCTATCTAAATAGCATATGATGTTTTGATAGAAAGCAATTAAACTAATGAATTTTAAATATTTTAAAAATTACAGTATATTTTGTTATTTATGCTGCTGATACTGCTGGTATTGGCCAATTTTAATTCATGTTGTTATACTTTGTGACATTTAGTTTATATTGTAATATTTGTAAAAACAATACAAAAGAGAAAATGTTGTTTCTCTTCATTTTCCTAGTGCACTGATTAAATGAATACAGCTAGTTTCTTTTAAATGAAAACTTGATCTCATGAATATTTGAAAAAAAATAATCTGAAAGCTAGAATAAATTTGATGATTACATTATTATTTTTTTATAAATATCGCATAGAATGTTTTCCAACAATTATTATTACTTTTAAAATTCTTATTAATTAAATGTAATTTTACAGGTAAAAGCTTCTGACAATGGACAACCAGTAAGGTCAGCCACAACTCGTGTTCTACTAGATATTATAGCAACTCCCAAAAATTCCATTCATCCACCAATTGTGAAAGATACAGATGCTGTTGCTGTTGTAGCAGAAACTGATCGAATTGGTGATCTAGTGGCTTTAGTGGAAGCAAATGATGTAGATGGTGATAGACTATGGTATTCTATTTATGGTAATTCAATATTCTAATAATAAAACTTTTTAATGTTTTTACACCATATTAGAAAACTTATTGTAAATGATGCATTTAAAAAATTAATTATCTATAAAATTTTAATCTTTTTACTAATTATAAAAAAATTCTCATGAAATTTTCATTGGTTTCAAAGTTTTATTTTCAATGTATGGCAATTTTTCTTACAAATTATAACAATATTTACATTGGGATAAATTCTTAAAAATGGCAACACAAATATTGCAATTACATAAAAATAAAAAATGTTGCAGTCACATTTTATGCAAATTTAAAATAATGTGAAATAAGAATATTATTAAAAGTTTTACATTATTTGTACAGTTCTGCAATAATGTGAATCCCAAAAAAATTTTTTAAATTTGTCAATAATCACATAATTTCAAAGCTAATGGCCAAATGAACTATAAACTGTGTTTCTGCTATTGCCACATGGCCAGCTTTGGCCAACTTCAGCTGGCAAACAGAATCAAGTGAGTAATATTATTGTTTATGTGAATTGCACTTTTGTGATATTTTAACATTTGCTATTATTATAATTTAGATTTATTTATGTGCTATAACAATACCATCCATGTGTTCATTAAATTTTTGTGCTAATGCAAATGTAAAAAATCAATAACTTTGGAGCAGAAGTTTTTGATTTGGGATACATGAATAATAGCAGTAAAATTTTAATTAAATTAACTTTTATTTATACATTATTTATCATATATATGCATGCATTAGCTGACCACCTAAATTCAAGTATTAGAACAAATGTCATTCATTGAAATAGATAATCCTTTTATAATTTTAAAAATTTCCCAAATTCAGTTCATTGTTGGAATAAATATTGTCACTTAATAAAATTACAGATTTATAGTAAGTATTGAAACATCACAATACAAAGAGAAAGCTAGATGTAGATCAGGACACAATTGTGCTTCTTTTTTCTATAATATGATTTTTTGAAAGTAGTCATTCAGCAGACAATATCAAAGAAATATGAGTTTTTGTCATTTCCAAAACTCAACAAAAATATTTAATAAAGTTTAATTGATAAAAAATTAGAAGCAAAACACACAGACAGATATTTTCTGTAACTGGCAGGAACATAAAACTGATTAGAGCATACATGATTGCCTGGAATACAAATCTGATATCAGAATCAGTTATAAAATAATCATCCCATATTTTCTAAATAATAAATATTGTCAAAAATGCACAGATTCTTAGTTAGAAATATTAATATAGATTGTTTTATTTCCATTTAAAATAATTGATAATATGTACAATGGTGGCTGCCATGTTTACTCACTAAAAAAATCAATCTATATATTTCCAATCTTAATTTATGAAGTGCTGATAAATTAATATTTTTGATGTACAATCGATTGATTTAATTGAGCCACTGGTTAATGGAGGCAGCTGCTTTTTTGGTTCAAATCTCAAAGAATGGAAACTAAACTTAATTGGGACAGTAGCAGAAAAGGAATTTAGCAATTTTTGACATATTTTAGGGATTTATCGAAAGTATGTCAACCAACGTCTGCTTAAGAGTCTATCGTTATTATATACTGTGCCTAGTGATATTCATTTACAGTGTCGATTTTATTTAAAATTTTTAAATCTTTGCCAAGATGCCAAGAAATGAAATTGTAAAATTTATCGTGTATGTATTATTTTTTTAGAAGAAAAATGATTTTGCACTTTCAGGTAAAATTGCTTTGCTGGATAAAATTAAAAGCCAGCCATTTATTCTTGAATAAAATTGCTTTGCTGGATAAAATTAAAAGCCACCGTAGACTCGTTGAAATAAACCAAACTCAAAAACTGCTTTGCTGGATAAAATTAAAAGCCAGCCTTTTAATACAAGCCATCGATTCATTGCTGAATAAAATTAGAAGCCAGCCATTTAATACAAGCTATCGTAGATTCCTGAATATTTGCCAAGATGCCAAGAAATGATTTTACACTTTCAAGTAAAATTGCTGGGCTGGATAAAATTAAAAAAGCACGATTTAATACAAGACATCGTAGATTCGCTGATATAACTGGTGTACAAAAATCTACCATAGCGTGTCTTCTACAACAAGAAAATCAACTGTGTGAGGAGTGAGCATTACAGAAAAAATTACAGGAACATTCAAAAGAAAGCGTGATGGAAAGGATTCAGAAATTGAAGAAGTATTAATTCAAATGGATTTCTATAGTTAGCAGGAGAGGCATGAATATCAGCAACCCAGTGTTGAAGGCGAAGTTAGAGAAGATTGCTAAAAAGCTAATAATTAGGTAGCAAAGTCGCGGGTTAGAATGAATGCAATTACTATTAATTCTAAACTATGCCTAATGGTCTAACGACTCTGCAATCCAGAGTTCGGCCTGAGCTCAGCTCTTAAACTAATTCTAACTTAAAAATAATTAACAATATAACAACAACAAACTAATGTTTAACTGACAAAACAAAACCAGAAACTTACAACTAGAAGTATCAAACAAGTGTTAGATCTAAACTGACAAAAACGATGTTAGAAACTTATACTAATAAATTGAAGAAATTCTCAAACAAGTTTAATGACAAAAATATATAAATTTATTAGACTCAAAACACTTACAAAAGTGTTAATAATGACAAAAATATATAAATTTATTAGACTCAAAACACTTACAAAAGTGTTAATGAAACTATAAATTTATTAGACTCAAACACTTACAAAGTGTTAATAAATGCTTTATTGAAACTTTAATAAAGCAACAAAAATCTCAACAATCAACTATTCACAAGAAATAAACTTTAAATACTAATTAATTCTACTGTAAATTAATCAACAAAACTTGTTTAATTCAACTCAAATATCAACAATCATTATTCAACAAAGAAACGAACCTTAAATACTCATTTGAATCTACTACCTCCACTTCCGATACAAACTTCAAACAATCGTCGATCTTTACAAGAAACTCAAATGTCACTTTTGCTAATTCTTTAGAATCGTTGGAATCGCGTAAATCCCCTAGAAGAATGAAGACTAATATTTATTTACATTGTCGATTTTATTTAAAATTTTTTAATCTTTGCCAAGATGCCAAGAAATGATTTTACACTTTCAAGTTCATTGCTGAATAAAATTAGAAGCCAGCCATTTAATACAAGCTATCGTAGATTCCTGAATATTTGCCAAGATGCCAAGAAATGATTTTACACTTTCAAGTAAAATTGCTGGGCTGGATAAAATTAAAATAAAGCCAACCATTTAATACAAGCCATCGTAGACTCGCTGATATAACTGGTGTACCAAAATCTACCTAATTTTACATCAAAACAACACCTCATCAGTTGCCGTTTTTCATCAGCTTATATACCGGTGAATTACAGTCTCGTGCTGCTTCATTTACATACTTATACGTAACAAGTGTAAAGTTATTTTAGCTTAGAGTAATTCATTTGTGTCATTTTTTACAATTAAATTATATTCTGAACAAAACATTGATATGGATCAGTCTTATATTCACATATCAAATCAGTGGTAGAGAATGACGTCATTACCCGGGACAGCTCTTCCGGAAGACTGTTCCGATTCCGTATCACATGACTGCTAAATGACGGAGACGGAGAACGTGGGAAGTAAGTTAACTTTTAAACTAAAGAAGTCGAAGAAGCATTAGATCAATGGTTTTTTTATAGATAGCATGCAAGGCGTGAATATCAGCTGCCCAGTGTTGAAGGCGAAGTCAAAGAAGATCATTAAAAAGCTAATAATTAGGTACCTATTTTAATAAAGAATTAAAATATGTACCTAATTATTATTTTTATCCCAATTTATTTATTTATACAAGAAAATAACGCTAAATAATAGAGTGCATAACAAAATAAAAATAAGACAGGTCAAAGTTAACTTCCTCACAAGGTATCTATTTTAATAAAGTATTAAAATAAATATCTAATTATTATTTTTTTACTTATTTATTTATCTACATATTACATATTTTATTTTAGAATTTATTATTGGTTTGTTTAATTTGGCAGCCACTTAATTGGGCCAAAATGGATTAGTTCCAACGTGTCCCAATTAAGTGGAAATGACTATATTTAAATATGAACATTCACCCACATCTACACATTTTTAATAATAGAATTAAGAATAGATATTTTTAGAAATAAATGCTGGTTTCACTGCTACCATGGAACAAACTAATAGTGCAAAGAGGCTGCAACATGATTGCTTTATTTATTTTTAATCACATTTGTTCCATATCTGATATTTAAATAATAATAATAATAATAATAATATTAAATTACGTACATTAATATATATTCATATAGGAGAAAATAAACAAAGCCCTATGTAGCAGAAGCATGTTTTTTTATATTCAATTGAAATGTTTTTGACCATATATTGGTTATCTTCAGCGAAAATCACTAAAACGAACTTACATAGAACAATAGAATGATTATAGAACAGAATAATGTATATACATTTAAATTTAAGAAGATACGATTATACATAATAATAGGAATTGATTATAAACAAATTTTACATATACCAGTAATATTTTATTTTTTAATATAATTATAGTCCAATATAATAAATATATCATTATTAATTAATTAAATAATGTGCACATACTGGATAGAATTAGATCACTGCGCAATATGTAAATTTATAATCTATTAGCCAGTGGCCATGAATTTGATAGTTTGACTACCCGAATCATCATTAATTATATTATATTTCTTCGATCTTTCCATAATCATTAGGGCTTTCATAAAATGGCCATCTTGTCTATTAATCTACTAATCTGATGTCTACTGCATCCCAATTTTTAACAAAGACTTAAATTGAAGAGAAGAATATATCAGTGTCACAAGCAGAAATCTAGAAGACCATCTAACAGAACATAAATGGAACATAAAACCGGCTAAAAATAACACTGCTCTCTCAGCCCAAGCTTATGAATACGATTTAAAAATTGATTGGAATAACACCAAAATTCTAAAGAAATGCAATTCCATACAAGATGGCTGTTTTATGGAAGCCCTAATGATTACAGAAAGATCGAAGAAATATAATGTAATTAATGATAATTCGGGTAGTCAACTATGAAATGCATGGCTGCTGGCTAATAGATTATAAATTTATGTATTGCGCAGTGATCTAATTTTCTCCAGTAGGCATACATTATTTAATTAATTAATTACATTATACATTATACATTATTTATTATATCGGACTATAATTATATTAAAAAATATAAAATTATACATAAAATTTGTTTATAATCAATTCCTATTATTATGTATAATCGTATCTTCTTAAATTTAAGCGTATATGCGCTATTCTGTTCTATAATCATTCTATTGTTCTATGTAAGTTTGTTTTACTGATTTTCACTAGATAACCAAATTATGGTCAAAAACGTTTCGAATTGAATATAAACAAACATACTTCTGCTACATAGTAATTTGTTTATTTTCTCCTATTCATATTGAAGATAGCAGTTATACATGTCATATATATTCATATGTTTTTAATAATAAAATTGAAAGAATAAGATAATGATCTTTGCTAGATTTTGCATAATTTTTGGCAGTCAGATGACTGAACCAGGGGGTCTATGCTGCTCTTAACAAAAATTCTCTCTCTACAGAGACTATTTGACGTCACTACGCAAACGTCGCTTCTGATTGGTTGTTCTGCTAGAGAGACAATTTTCTCGTTCTAAGTCGATGTTGCAGTACTTTTAAAGAGACAATTTAGTCAGAGACAATTTTTTGTCCCTTAAAAATTGTCTCTCTGCAGAGTGATAGCCTTACCTATCTCTCAGAAGAGACAATTGACATTTAGATGTTTTGAAATAAGAAATAATACGTAATTTCAATCGGAATAGAATATTTAAAGACCATTAAAAAATTGGAGTGCTTTGGGTGATCTATTTTTTTAAAAAAATTTAAAATTTAAAAAAATGAAATTGTAGCATTGTAAGGTATTAACGTCAAATTTACACATATTGGATAAAAGACTCTTTTTTTCAATTAAAATACATCGGCGTTGTAGTTTTTCTCAGATAGAGGATTTCAACAAAATATTGAGGATATAATTTCGATCGATAGACAATTAGATATTAACATGTTTTTGTTTAAGCTATTATTCATCGTTTAAGACATTACTGCATATTTCCATTTTATAAACACCTTTGAACAATAAACGAAAATTCAAACGGAATTCTATACATTAAATATATAATATTTATTTATCATCATATTTTTTCAATTTAATATCAGTATTTAAAATTTGTTAACAATTGTGTTATTGATGATTTAAAATATTTTATGTTTAAGTAAAATTTTACTTGACTGCTGCCATTTATCACTATAAATTAACATTGCGTTCACAATGAATACAAAAACTTATACGCTGAAATTTTAATGTTTTTGTTAATATTCGTAATTATAAATAACAATTAACAAAATCAATTAAAGATATAAAAAGTAACACACACAATCTAAACGACTGAGTGAATGACAGCTTTCAAAGTAAAATCTTACCCTTTGTTGTGCATTTACTAACAATCAGTCATTCCACAATGACTGCTCCGATACATTCGCTATCATATTCTTCAAAATAGAATAGCTTATTTCTCCAATTCACTCATCAAAGCTTATATTTGTTGTCTTGTGTAAATATATAAATAATCACGTCTGTTTACCGCCATTTTCTTCGAATACTGAGTTTGCGCAATGGCGGTGAAATGCGATGTAACGAGTAGTTTCATTGGTTGGAATGAGATTGACGTTATGTATATGCGTATTCTAAGCATCATGGGGAAAATGATGACGTTTCCTGAGAGAGAATGACTGGAACATCGCTTAAAACATAATAATATCTCTACTGTCTCTGTAGAAAGATTGTCTTTCCATAGAGACGATTTTTCGTCTCTGCAGAGAGACTGAGACGAGCATAGACCCCCAGATAATAACTTTCTTATATCTTTGAAAAAATTTCCAATATTTGACTACCTCATGTATAAACTGACACCCCTTCTTCAAAAGTTTTTTTCATTTACACAAAAGTATATATTGTATTTAGACATATGCTTAAAAGAAAAAATATACTACAGTGGTTATAAATTTATGGATTCTAAGTATGTATCGATTTTATCCTTTATACAATATACTGTATTTACTTGTACGATTCATGCCATTGTGTAATTTGTGCATCTGAATTTTTACTATGAAATTTAAAAAATATGTATTCTTGAATATTTCACATATTTAATACTGTATTTTGTAAAGTTTGTTCCATGATAACATGAATTAACAAGTATTGTTATATTGATGTTTGAAGAGCTTTAATACTGTACTATTACACTGCCAAAATAACAGCACTATGGCAGGAAGTAAATTCATAATGCTACAAGTAAAATAAAAAACAGTAGACTTAAAAGTGCTTTCGATTTATTAAATCCTCATCAGCTATAACAAATATTAGAAAAACACAGTTTGTTCTATACAACGCTTAAAATCTTCATTTAAATATTTTAAAGAACCAGGTTACTATAGTAACCTAATTTAAATAAACTTTTTAAGTACATGTCTATGACAAAAAGGTTTTGACATCAGTGTAAAAGGTTTGGCTTTCATACAATATGCTAAAACTGAATGAGTCATTACTGCAGTTGTTGATTGTTGTAGGCTACAATGTGAGTTGCAACCATTCCATCGGTTGATTAGTAATGGAGAGTGGAAGGAATATTGCATATTTAAGCATTTACATACAAAAAAAGATTTCATTTACTATGTTTTGCTCTTAACTTTTATTTATACATTAAGTAGTGTAAAAAATTAATAAAATAAATTAGGATCGTAACTTTACTGGCAATCTGAATTATTAATAATAAGATCGTTGCATGTGAAATGTCGTTTAATACCATTTTTAAAGGCATGAACTAGGTTGTTCAAGTTCAGTGCGAATTATTTCAAAATGCCACCTATTATGTCTTAAGAGTTCTAGGTTGCTAATCATTCATCATAGGAACAACGGGATACCGGTGAAAGACAGCGAATTTATTACAAATAAGTAGGCAACATTCAAAAGCAGCACGAAAAGAGGGGGAACGTATCACCTAAAAAATCACCAGGTCATCTATGATTGATTACTAGTAACGAGGATGCCGAATTAATTTGTCAAAGTAAAGATAATCCTTTCAGATCCGTGAAATCTTTGCTGTCTGGCATGGCGCTACCAGTTTCTTTACGAGCTGTGCAAAGAAGGTAAGAAATTTCACTTTTATTATTGAATACATTTTAATAAAGAACTGTATAATACTGTAACTAATATGCAGCTGAACTAATTGAAAACTAAGATAACTGATTACAGTTAGAATAATGATAATATTCTATTTCTTTATCTTTTCAGTAATTTATTGGTAAGCAGAGCTTCTGCATGGAGTCTTTCAAACGAATCTAAGAATATGACTCCTTACATAATGATTAGTCATGACAATTTCAGTTAGCTTAATATGTTTTATTTGTTTAATTAAACTCCTCTATTTGTAATTTACGATATTTTAAAGTTTTAATTAGAACATTAATTAATTAAATATGTTATCATTGTTATTTATAAACAGTAATTTATTACGTTAATTATTAGAAGGCGTCCTTTTTATGGAGGAATATCGTATCACACATTTTGTTTTAGAAAAAATTTTATTTCAAATCATTTTCATATACAAAGCTATTCTTCAACAACATTCAAGCTATTGAAAATTATTTTGATGATAATATCAGAGATTGATCCGGACTACTATAAATGGTCGAGACTTATACTAAAGGACGTATATTTCAGTCTTTTATGTTTGCAAATTAAATTACTAATTTAACTTATAGCTATAATTACCATAAATGCCTTATACTGTAGTAATTCATATGAAAATTGATAATTTTCAGGTTAAGCGATAACAACTTGCCAGGAAGAAGAGCAGCATCGAAGCAAATACTTTCTCCTAGCACTGTATTGGGAAAGGACCGTATTGGGTTTGCATACCAGCACCAGCACCAGCACTGGGAAAGGACCAAATAGAGTGAGGTCATTTTTTCAGACGAAAAGTCCTTCAGCATAGACCAGCAGTCGGCAAACTTTGGAGACAGAAGAGCCAAATTTTCCGTTACAGCAATTTAAAAATTATTCGAGAGCCATAAATATATTTTTACAAATAAGGAAAATTTTAATTAATTAATTTAATTACAAATAAGGAAAATTAAAGTAATATTATATTATTATATTAATTATATGTTTATTAAACGAAGAAAAATCACATAAAAATTGCTCTCTTTGATTTTATTCAGTGTGAGTAATGAGGTTGCATTTCTCTGGAAAGTTTCTGTATATCATCAGGTTTGTAGTTAGTCATTTTTAATTTAAGGCACGATTCTAAATTAGCATCAGAAATTTGGCTTCTCAATTTACATTTAATAAAATTCATATTTGAAAACCATTGCTCACATAAGTATGTAGATCCGAAGATACTGAGAATACCAAATGCAAATTTTTTCAACTCATGATATGAGTCCGGAAGACTATTCCAAGTGTTGAAAATAATTGTATCTATCTTCTGTAGTTCTTTTATAGCAGTCTGCTTGTGCTGTGAAATCAGACTGCATTTTTCTTTTTCCAGTTCTTCTATTTCAATACTAAGACGTACAAATTTGGACCTCCATAAGTCTTTGCATGTCAAGTCCAGCAATTGTATTTCAAAATTAGCAGTGTCAATATCAAAAGGAGAAAAATTTAATTCCTTTACATTAGCATTAAGAGGATTTGTAATAAAAGCTAGAGTCGCTTTATCATTTCTGAATTCCTGAAACCTTTGAAGAAAAGAATCTCTCATATTTAAAACTGCTGTCTTGAAATAATTTTTGTTAACGAGGACATTGTTTTCTCGACGATATTGGGACAAGTTTGGGAAATGAACTAAAGTTCCCCTTTCTAAATCATCAGCAAACAGAATCAATTTCTTTTCAAACGAAATAATTTCTTCTAGCATTGAAAAAGCAGTATTTCCCTTGCCTTGTAATTTACGATTAAGCTGATTCAGTTGTGATGTAATGTCCACCATAAAGTGCAATTTTTGCAACCATTGATCCTCTGTTAATTCTGGATATTGAATACCCTTGTTGTCGAGGAATAGTTTGATTTCCTTTATGCAAGATGCAAAACGCTTTAACATGTCGCCTCTGGAAAGCCATCGAACTCTATTGTACTGAAGAAGATCTAAATACTCGCTCTCCATTTCACTTAACAATTCTTTAAATTGTCGATGATTAAGTCCCCTTGTTATAATGATGTTGGTAATCTTAATTACCAATTCCATAATTTTACCAATTTCTTCTGGAAATGTCTGTGCACAGAGTGCTTCCTGGTGAAGTATACAATGGAAAGTAATCACTTCATGATTAATTTTTTCTTTTAAAATTGAAACAAAACCTTTTTTCGCTCCCGTCATACTTTTTGCACCATCAGTTGCAATTGATACAATTTTATTGAGTGAAATATAATTTTTTCCATGCATTCAAGGACGACATTTGCTATATCCTCTCCACGGGTTTGGCCCTTGAGTGGCAATAATCCCAGAAGTTCTTCTCTCGGACCTTCAGATGATATATAGCGCACAAAAAGGGAAACTTGGGCTGTGTCCTTGATGTCGCAAGACTCATCTACTGCAATTGATAAAGCTGAAGCTAATTTAACATCTTCGACCTGTTGGTTGGTCACATTTGAAGACATTTTAACTATCCTATCTGCTACTGTTTTGGCAGATAAGGGCATGTTTTTAATTTTATTTAAAATCTGCTTTGTTTTTGAAATCCCGAAAAAGTTCTTCAGAAGCATTAATAAAACAACATTTTATGTATTCACCATCTGTGAATGGTTTTTCTCTCTTAGCGATCTCCTGACTTACTTCGAAACTTGCAATATTAACGTTATTAGCAGATTGTGTCCAATAATTAAATATAGAACTTTTTTTTTCAACTTCTGAAGTTCTTCAACTGCTCTCTTTCTCGTGTCACCGACAAGATATTTTCTGGAAAATGTAGCATGTTTTGTCATGAAATGTCTCTCCAAATTTGACTTTTTGTTGTGCGACAGTTTTTCTTGGCAAATGAGACAAATTGGAAGGCCATCTGAGTTCGAGATAAACGCGAAAGATTCAGTCCATTCAGTTTGAAAGTCACGATGCTCATCTATTGTCTTTCTTAGTTTTTTCTTTGTAGCCATGTTGAAAAGTACCCTAAACAATATATTTTGTTTAACATGTTATATAAATATATTATATAAAAACAAAATAAAAGAACTAAGCGATTATTCAAAATAATAAATAACAATTCGAAAATATAATAAAAATAAATTTCACGTGTAACACGTTTTATTGTAACAGTTGCACTTAAAATAAAACACGCTGCTGATACAATAGTCGCCTTACCGAAGCACGGCGAAAGTGGTACATAGCGAAAGGGGGGCCGAAGCATACAAAAATCCCAAGTGAACCAAAGCTCAAAGATCAAACATTTACGAGATATAGACCCGCAAAGTTCCGTTTATTGCAAATGCCGCATCCCGTTTGACGTTGTGCCTGGCCTCGTATGGTCTGCGACGCGACGCGTCTCGTTCCCGTGCTCCACTACCCATGCCGCCTAGATGCTTCTGTATCTCGTAAACGTTTCTCGTATGGTCTGCGACGCGACATGTCTCATTCCCGTGCTCCACTACCCATGCCGCCTAGATGCTTCTGTATCTCGCAAACGTTTGACCCAAGGTCCGTTAAGGATTTTTCGTGTGTTTCGGCCCCCATTTCGATATGTACCTCATTCGCCGTGCTTCGGTAAGGCGACAATTTTACCCGCGCTGCTGTAAATCACGACCGTCAACGTATCTAAATATAATCAAATTATTATTATTTCGGAATAGATCTGCTCCAAAAACTAGTATTTGCAGCGAGGCATACTGTTAATTTTGGTTTGCATTTCGCTTCTCGAGTTCCGCGCGCATCGCTACAGCTCGCAATGGTCATTTTTTTAAATAACTTAATAACATAACAAATAAATCTTTAACAAGCTCGTTCTTTATACACAATATCATATCTTTAACAAGCTACGTTCTTTATACACGTCCTTCAAAGAAGGATTGTTTGGAACTTGATCATTATATTTGTCTATCCAAAAAATAGGTTCTCATTTATGGCTTTCTGTTTTCTTGTAAGAAATTTCGTATAAAACGACGTAGTCCTTGCAAGAAATCACTTAGTGTGTATCACCGATCTGAAAGATTAGTGTCATTTGTACATATATGTCCTATAAGTTCAATCAAAAAAAACTTGTGCAATTACATTTCATTAAAATCAAACTAGTGTATCATATATGAATAGCTACGAAGCGACAATTACTTCCTATTATCTCATAACATATTTTTCTGATTTTCATTTTAGCTAAGAGGGTTGAGGGGGCCACAAAAAATCACGTCGAGGGCCAAATGCGGCCCGCGGGCCGCCAGTTTGACACCCCTGATCTAAACCATCATTCATATTATAAGTAGGAAATGACGTCATAAGTAGGAGGAAATGACATCATCTACTCGTTAAACCAAGTTAAGGTGGGTTCACACTACGAGCGACTGGACCGATTCCACCGATTTCGAGCCAAGCAGTTCACATTACACCACCAGTTGTCTAATGACCTTTTTTATTAGCCAATCGGAGCTGTTGTTATATTTTGATAATACAACGAATCATCGTTTGATAAATTTTACTTACAATCAGAAAATCATCGTGGCGACGTATATCATATATCCAAGGATATTGCCGAACTTCATTTATTAATTCTTTGATAAAATCTTTATCAGCAAAGACGGCGATTAAACATCACGAACTACCTGCCAAAGAAAGAAAATACGATTGGCTGTTCAGAAAGCACTCCAATTGGTTATTGTTGGCAGACCGCAGCGACTAGACTTCAAATACTGTATTCATCCGGGCGAAACTTGGTCAGTCATACAACTGAATGGAACGACTCTGTTGCTATGGAAACGTGACGTAGATCGCTCATGTCGGTCGTAATGTGAACCCAGCTTTAAACGTATATTGAGCGAAGCATAATTTATATCATGCGTATCATTTTTTATGTTATACAGTGTTCTATCGCATAGATTTTACTGAACAAAAACGGAAAAAAAAAAATCAGATTTAATAAGAATTTATTTCAAATTTAATATTTTCAAATACGTGAACGTTTAAAAGAAAAATTGCGATTTCAAAAAGCGGCTTCTACCGTATTTTAAAAATGTGCATTATTAAAAAGTTTCGAACCTGCAACAAACATATTCAGTACATTATTACACAATTCCGTTGAGACCAGATAAGTATTATATTGCCATTTTTAAAATAAAAATAAAAAAATTACTTGATTTGAACAGTTGTGGTTTATTTAAATTAATTTTTAAAGTAATCCGGACAGCATACGATACATGAAATCGCGGCTAGCTGCAGTTGTTTACTAGATCTAATGACAGGTACATCATCCTGGGGACCCAATTCTTCAATCAGTAAAAACGGAACCGGAGAAGAAATCCCAATTTTTCCTATAGGAGCTTAAGACTTGATCCTGTAAAACTGTAATCTTAAGCTAACAACTGTAAACTCATCGATATCCCATTGTTTCCTATAGGAGCTTAAGACTTGATCCTGTAAAACTGTAATCTTAAACTAACAACTGTAAACTCATAGAAATTTAAGCTTGTGGTGTGAATTGGATTATTAAGGCTGAGATGTACTGTATATTTGACAAAAGGAAACAAATTCATCTTAACAAACCATAGCATGAATACGTGGGACCTCAAAAATTCTTTCGTACTAATGGAGAATTTTTATTAAGCAAGTTTGTCATAAATGAATAATTTAACATTATTTGAATATATGCCAGGCTGGGGATGGGAAAGATAGTTCTTACTATAGAAAATTTGTCCTGAGCGAGTTTGTCTTAATGAGGCTTGACTGTATTTCAGCAGTATAGACAGAATTCCTTGCCAATGGTGACAAAGAATTTTCAGTAGCATAATATACAAATAGCAACAATACAAATATATGCAGAATTGACTTATCCATCTCTCTTAGAGCCATCTGTATATATAGGAATATACTGGTGGAATGTCTAATGAAGTGCATTAAACAAAGAACAATAGATCTATAGTGTGTTCATGTCTTTCGATATCTTGTAAGTGCCATGTTCACATTGGCTGGAAGACCATTTCCATGGTGCTAGGGAGTTGCATGGAATGGGAGAAATGCAATTGAGGGAGGGAGAGATGTCAAAGTAAAGATTTTGCATGCCTACCTAAATGTTGGGGTGCAGGATGGCTGAGACACAAACAATGTTTGGTAAGATGGGTGAAGTGTTCCATAATGGATGTGCAGTCTGTGCTCTGAAGCAGATAAGGAACTATAATGACAACTTCAGACAGCATAAAGACAATGGTAGTTCATGAGCACTTGCAAAAAGGTTTGGATGGGCAATGCACAGAATGTATCTGTTTAAAGCTTAATCCCCTAATGATGTATTAGGTCAAGCATCCAAAGGACTGATGGTGCTGCAGATCCATAGATTATAGCAGTGGTTTCCAAACTTTATGTTATTACACCTCCCCTAAAACATAATCTAATCTTGGCACCTCCTTATTTCATTATTTCATAAAAGTAATACAGACAAGTTTCATGACAAAACTTTAATAATACAAAAAAAGGAAAAATAAACATAATTGACAATCATACTGAATTGTATTAACGTAATCAGTGGTGGAATTTAATATTTTTGGCCCTCTGCAAAATATTATTCGAGCATCTACCACAAAAGAAATTTAGATATTTTTATTAGAAAATAAGAAAAAAAGAACAAAACTGCGTATCATTTAAAAAACAGTTGAAAATATCAAAAGAATATATATTTAAAATTTTTCCTCTTGGATTTTAAATTTGCAAAATCTTTAATTATATCTTTTATTTCCATATTTTTGGCCACTGTCCCTACTGCCACATTGCTCTGATTCAATGAATGTTTCACTCTTTTCATGATGCATTTAATTTTTATTGTATCATGTTATTAATTTAAAAAAAAGGTAAAGAAAGTACAAATAAAGAAGATTTGGGCCACTTATAATTCTGGGCCCCACACATTGCGGATTCCGGCGCATTGTAGTTCCACCGCTGAATGTAATTGATAATCATTTTTAAATTAATTTCTTTTTATAACAACAAATAATAGTTGATACAATGCCCTCTTGCTGACGTTTGAATTTAACATTATTATTTTTATTGGTTATTGTTACTAATAGTCATTTAGTTATATAAGAAAGATCTTCAAGTTTAATAAATTTAATAGCTGAATTATTTACAGTCATTTAGTTAGTTTACTAGTAGTCTAGCAGCCATTTTATAAACTATGCACTTGCAAGCGTGTCATCTATTATATAGCATATATCTTGTATTACAAAAAATTACTTTTCTATCAAACTTTTCGCAGCTCCCTTTGCAGTAGTGTGCACCTCCCAGTTTGGAAATTGCTGGTTATAGTAACCATAATCCAATTTGGAACACAACTGTATGATATATATGGAGCAAGCTATGATGATCTGAACCCCATGATGTTTGGCTGAGCATTTTTAATAGATTCAGAGCACAAAGAGTGAGTCCTAAGATAGTAACATGGCAAAATCATGAATTTTAACGAACACCAATAATGATAATTATAACTAAACCTAATGGTTTAATGACTCTGCAAATTCAGAGTTCGGCCTGAGCTCAGGTCTTTTACCACGTTCTACATTAAATATAATTAAATCCAAACAATCTAAATCAAAACTTGACGTTTAACCAGCAAAAACAAAATACCAGAAACTTACAACTACAAGTATCAATTAAGTATTAGACTGAAAACAACATCCGATGTTAGAAACTTATACTAATAAATCTTCGATTTGTAAGCTGAGGATGACTTAATAAAGTCAAAAGCGCTAGTGATTTGTCTGTGTTTTTCCACTTTAAAATAGTGCTAGTTTTGAATTATAATTTCTTATTTCAAGTGGAAGTTCCTCTTTAGTATTATACTAATAAATTGAATAAATTCTCAGAACTAACTAGTATTAGTACTCCTGTCTTTCTTTAAAATTAACTATATTTTATTTACAGCTCTACTATTTCTATGGCAAATCCGGGCAGACAGACTTGGCTCAAGTCAGAACTCAGTCCCTGGTTCGATTCCAGGCCAAGGCAAATTTTTAATTTCGGGAAATTAGTAAAAATTAAAGTTCAATTATTAAATAATAGATGGCGCCACCTTAGCCTAAACCGATGCCTTACCAGCTAGACTATAGATGGCGCCACCTTAGCCTAAATTTACATCAATAATTATTAATCTGACAGTTGGTGGCACTGTAGCGTAAATTTAAAAATAATTATTAATTTGGCAGTTAATACAAAAATTAACCGCTGGGGGAAGTTTGGCTAGTATAGAATCATTGGAATCGCATAAATCCCCTAGATGAATGAAGATTAAGACTTAAGAACTTATAAACAATTAAGCTACTACAGTGTTTTCCAAACTGTAGAGTGTGCCCCACTAGGGAAGCGTGGAAGAATTAACAAAAACATCATTTTTGAGATAAACAAATAAAAAATAAATTCAAATTGATGTCAAGAAAAAATTAATCAAAAAGGGATTATAAATACAATACAAATATTCATCTATCCAGAAACCTTCTGCTGTAGCTGTTTTAAAAACAAAATAACGATCTCGTTTAGTGATTGAAAAAGAATTATGATTAGCGATATCTTCCATGACACCTGATTTGAGAGAATTTGTGTTGAAAAACAAGCACACCCATTGCTCTTCTGTTGTCTTTAATTCAGTTCATGCGGAACCCATTTTCCCAGCTTTTAGATCTTTCCCATGGCTTTTAAACATATGGAGATGGCTTCTCGTGATAATTGCTCCGTGAGTTGTTTTTGTGTTTGAGTGTCATCCTCATCCAACAATGCTTGCAATTCACTGTCTTCAAACTTTTTTGTTGGTCTTCCACGTTCTTCATTTCTTACGTCAAAATCACCACTTTTGAATTTATTAAACCACTCATAGCATTCTGATTTACCAAGAGCATGATCACCGTAAGCTTCGACAAGCATTCGATGTGATTTTGCAGCAGTTTTCTTCAAATGATGATAAAAAATCAATGATGTCTGCAAATCTGTAACATGTCGCACAAAAGTTGACATTTTTAACACGTAAAAACGTGTTATTGTATGCGAAACTTGTATGGTTTTGATTTGGATGTTGTTGACAGATGTCAAAAGTAAACATTGGTGCCAATGACACGGTTTGATGAAAGGTACTTTGACAGGTGGCTCCATCTATTGGCAAATTCCGTATTTACACACCTGATAAGATGAAATTCTTCAATAAAATCAGTCATCTATTGCATATCATTCACCCAATGCTATTTTATTTTCATAGTTTTCTTCTTTAAATTCTTTAAATATGCTACATGTTCTATAATCATCTAGAACTTGTATCATTTATGACAGCTAAGTATACAATAGAAGACTTATTTAGGCCATCAAATAAAACAAAACATAAGCCATAAAAAAATAAATAATTCAGACTAATGAGAGAAATGTTCATTCTGCTTCTGTTATATATATGGCATGTCGAACGATTTCTGAGAGGTAATGCTGAAACAACCATTATTTTTTAAAAACATTATTGGAAATATAAATTGAGAAAAGAAGGAAAAATTAATATGTTTATAACTGTTTCCTATATAAATATAGGATATCAGAAAAAAGAAAGCGTAGTCGAAAATATGGACAGTTAAATGCCTCTTTATGCTTGATTACATTATTTTGATATTTATTACTAACAATAAATTATATTAACTTTCATTATACAAATAGTTATTGATGTTTTAGATTGCATAAATACAGCTAAAATTGTCATCTTGCAATGAACAAATAGATCTAACCAACCATTGCACCTCACCACCATGCCCTTCTAAATCTGTTTTAAAACACTAAGCGTTAATACTGCCCTTCCCCTTATAGGCTATAGGAGAAGGATGGGTTGCTTAGAAAACAAAATGCGATAGGATTGGTTGCTCTTGAAATTGCTATGGCTTCAGCTGCTCTTGTTTTCGGTGGACTTCTGTGTAGTGGACCGTTCAAGGAAGTTCTCCGCTTTCTTCTCGGTGAAAACTTCTGTCTCTTGTGGTGTCTTTGCTGTAGTGCTTCAGTAGTGGTTGCCGCCTTCTGTGCTTGTGACTGCTTTTCATTCTTCCTGGGACAAGTTCTCCCCGAGTTCTTTGTCTTCTGCCTGCTGTGTCCTATCCCTGCTGGATTTCAGTTGGGAATCCTTCTGTGCGCTGCGTGGACTCTGTTGTTCCGAACAAGTTCTCCAAGTCTGTTTGTTGTGCTTCTGGTCTGCACATCAGTTTTGGGACTGCGTGCCAGTTTTTTTTTCCTTTTGTGTATTTGGCTGATCATCTTCTCTCTTTTCCATCTAGTGGCTTGCCACACTCCTTCTGGTATGAGACTTACTTTTATTTCTTGTTCTTTCCTTTCTTCTTCTACATCATTCTTCTTTTTCAAGGGTAAAACCATTGAGTATGCCCTCTATCGTTTTGTTTGAAAGAAAGAACTCTTTACAATTAGTCTCAGCCACATTTACTTCGACCAATCAGCGGAAAGAACGTGTTAGCTTTTTTTCAATCCAGTTCATTTCTAAATTCAGATTATAAAGATACTCATTAAATATTCTTTCGTCCATTTCTGCAAAATCTATTCAGGGTTGCCACCGACCTGGAAAACTGGGAATTTCTGGAAAAGTCAGGGAAAATGAAAATTGGGTTAAAATGTCAGGGAAAAGTCAGGAAAACTGCTGTTTTTTCCTAAAACCTGGAAAAATCAGGGAAATTTTTTCTGAAGTTATATGTTTCGAGCAATTTTTAGTGCTAAAAATGACGTTGCAGTGATTTGTCCCTCTGTGAAAGAGATTATTATGTGAAACTCTGTGTGCATTAGTTCTTTAGTCAAGGTCAAGCTTACAAAATCTGCAAGCGTGTTGACTTAGCATCCATGTAATCAGGTGATTTTTAGTAAAAAAATTATTTCACTTTTAAGTGATCAGACAAATCGCATCACATACTGCAGAAGTGTGTTATGATGCAGTAGCTTGTACCGACTTTAATTTTGCGACTTTCATGTGTCGGATTTGATGGATGTTATATATTGTATATTTTTGCTTCAAGCCTGTAGCACAGGAATCATTAAAAGATCATACAGCTAACGAATTCGGTCAAATTTGTTTGGCGTTTGGTATAAAATTCGCCTTGCAGTCCACATCTAAATCAATCAAATGCGTGTAGACATTTGCTCAAGTTTGCTAATGTTATGAGTACTTTAAACAACCAAACGTAATACTGCTTTCTTAGGCATATAACCAGAAAAATGTAAAAAATAAACACAGCACTTACAGCAGTCCTGAAAAAAGCATTTTTTATTATTGCTTCTCAAGTGAGGAACGTTTTCGACTGTACAATAGTCATCTTCAACTCTGTGCGCTCAAATGGTTGCCAACTGCAGGCGTTCTACAAACAACTCTGTTTTCCCGGTTGTAACCCGATCTCAGAACATAAGGAATTCTAAACTCGTCCAGTTTCACAGCATACTAATGTAGGCTAAATTAACAGCGCATACAAATTATCCCCGATAACCATTATGACAATCCAAAATCAAAATTGCAACTACAAACAAAAAATAGAATAAAAATGTCCTTAGCAAACTGGTGTTTGCGTACAAAGCTTCCTGTTAGGTACAAACTACTTCCTTAATGCATATTTCCAAACTTCTGATATCGCCTGTCTCTCCTTATCATTAATAACATTTTCCTTTCAGCTCTTCATATAAATGCTCATTTTTTATGCCGTGCTAAGTTCTAATGGATCTGCTACTCTTAGTATCACTTTGGCTCCCATCCAATTAATGCTGACGTCATTTTCGTAGGCCCTTCGTGCCAGCGCTGTGGTCAATTTACCCTGTTTAATGTCCCTCTTGTGCTCCTCGATTCTGTCGTTGAGGCTTCTTGTGGCCCCTATGTAAACCTCGTTACTGCCGGTGTTATGTAAGTGGATTCGATAAACACCTGTTTCCTGCCCTAGATAATATTTATCTTTGATGTTCTTTAACGCCTAGAACACTGTCGGTCCTCTTTTGAAAGCTGGCTTCGCTCTGGTTTTCTTTAGAATATTCTCTATCGTTCTTAAGCCTCTCGTGGAATCTGGTAAAGTTTCATACAGCGGAGTCATTTGTAGGTCCCGACTGGGGGCTTGTTGGTTAGCAGTGCCTCGCCCAGCCTCATCATCCCTTCTCAATTTCTCCCCAATTTCCACTATTATTTTCCGTACTAGTCACCCTCCATATCCGTGCCTCTCCGCTATGTCCTTGATTTTACTAAATTCTTCTTTCCTTAGGTCTTTGTCATTACAATGTGTGAAGGCTCTCCTTGCGTAATATCTCAAAGCGGCCTTCTTATAAGACCATTTGTCCTCTAACCATCTAGGGATTATCACAGGTGTGGCCTCTGGTTTCCTATAAACTGTTGTTTTGATAGCATTATTTACAACCCAAATTTGAACATCTAAAAAGTGTATATCGATCTTCTCAACCTGTTCAATATTAAGCTTAAGCCCGTATGCATCTTTATTAAATAACTCTAGTAGCTCCTATGAATAGTCCTCCTCTTTCCAGATAATAAAAATGTCATCCACATAAGGTTTATAGGAAACCCGAGGACACACCTGTGATAATCCCTAGATGGTTAGAGGACAAATGGTCTTATAAGAAGGCCGCTTTGAGATATTACGCAAGGAGAGCCTTCACACATTGTAATGACAAAGACCTAAGGAAAGAAGAATTTAGTAAAATCAAGGACATAGCGGAGAGGCACGGATATGGAGGGTGACTAGTACGGAAAATAATAGTGGAAATTGGGGAGAAATTGAGAAGGGATGATGAGGCTGGGCGAGGCACTGCTAACCAACAAGCCCCCAGTCGGGACCTACAAATGACTCCGCTGTATGAAACTTTACCAGATTCCACGAGAGGCTTAAGAACGATAGAGAATATTCTAAAGAAAACCAGAGCGAAGCCAGCTTTCAAAAGAGGACCGACAGTGTTCTAGGCGTTAAAGAACATCAAAGATAAATATTATCCAGGGCAGGAAACAGGTGTTTATCGAATCCACTTACATAACACCGGCAGTAACGAGGTTTACATAGGGGCCACAAGGAGAAGCCTCAACGACAGAATCGAGGAGCACAAGAGGGACATTAAACAGGGTAAATTGACCACAGCGCTGGCACGAAGGGCCTACGAAAATGACGTCAGCATTAATTGGATGGGAGCCAAAGTGATACTAAGAGTAGCAGATCCATTAGAACTTAGCACGGCATAAAAAATGAGCATTTATATGAAGAGCTGAAAGGAAAATGTTATTAATGATAAGGAGAGACAGGCGATATCAGAAGTTTGGAAATATGCATTAAGGAAGTAGTTTGTACCTAACAGGAAGCTTTGTACGCAAACACCAGTTTGCTAAGGACATTTTTATTCTATTTTTTGTTTGTAGTTGCAATTTTGATTTTGGATTGTCATAATGGTTATCGGGGATAATTTGTATGCGCTGTTAATTTAGCCTACATTAGTATGCTGTGAAACTGGACGAGTTTAGCATGTGCGGATTGACCTTGAATTCCTTATGTTCTGAGATCGGGTTACAAATGGGAGAACAAAGTTGTTTATAGAACGCCTGCAGTTGGTAACCATTTGAGCACACAGAGTTGAAGATGACCATTGTATAGTCAAAAACGTTCCTCACTTGAGAAGCAATAATAAAAAATGCTTTTTTCAGGACTGCTGTAAGTGCTGTGTTTATTTTTTACATTTTCTAGGTACTTTAAATAATTTGATTCAGATAACTGGTGTGATTAAAGATTATTTTTCTGCAGGTATGTTATGAGATGAAGATTTAATTTCCATGGTCATACAGTATCTATTAAAAAGGACAAATCATATTAATAAATACATATGATTTGTCATTCATATATCAATATATATCTGTATGTACTATCAACAGTCATTTGATCAAACACTTTTGAACTTGCTTTGATATACTGCCTAGTGAGGGAACTTTTGTGAAGATGAATGAATGCATTGGGTGGCATTCTTTATGACGTTTACATTAAGTGAACGAATTCATTCACTATTCCTCTTTTTTCTGTATTGTATTGCTCGTATTGCTGAGTATTGCTCGTTTGCTTAAGATTAGCGAGTGTTAATAAGCTAACAACAAGAGAAGCCGTAGACTTTGAGTTGGCAAGAATCTAGTTTATCTCTGAGTTAGGTGCTTCGCATTGATAATCCTAACATGAACCTGAAATAAGAGCCTATATCCAATAAGTGGTTGTAAATAATAATTTAACTGAAAATCTTTTTTCAATTTTTTCATAATTAATCTCACTGTTTAGGCAAGAACTTAACATAGCTGTCGGTGTTAGATGCCTCACATTGCAAACTAAAATGTTGCTGCCTAATGATTAATAATGCGAATCGAATATTCCATTGTATTAAGGATTTATTTAAAAATACTGTATTCCCATTGATAATTGATTGTCATCTTTTCATAATTCAATTAAAATATTATTTAGGTTCATGTTAGGGTTAGCTGCAGATTTGCCTAATTCAGATCCTTTCCTTCGAGTTGATTAATGTGTGGGGGTTGATCAGGTTTGTGATAGGCAGCAACGGAACTGATCATTTAGTGATGAAGTAAATTTTTATTCATATGTTTCTGTGCCGAGAAGTGTGCTTTATGAATACTGATAAATCTTATTTTTTATTCAGTTCAGTTAAAATAATTTTGTTTTCTATAAAAAATAACAAATTTTTTTTAAATACTGATTTAGTTTATAACTGTTAACAAAACTGGTAAGAAACGATCTTGATTGACAGTAAACGCTTCCTGTGTTTAAATACTAATTGATGTCATATTATTAATTTGCAGCTAGAAGTCGTAAACAAATTATCACGAGAGAGTAAAAGTGGAAGCATTCACTATAGTGCCGTTAGATCTAGTTTTGGTTAAAATGGTAAGAATTCTATTTTGACTGCTTCGCGTTTTCACATCTGACTTTACGGTTGTTGCGATTCATCTACGAATAAGAAGTCACGTTATAGAAGTGCATATATATTAAAGTCGCAAATTAAGTCACAACTTTAATATATACGCACGGCGCTGTGAAAATGCAAAGCAGTCAAAATAGAATCCTACCATTAGGATATTTTAAAAGTACGTTTTCATGATCAATTTTACTTAAATGAACAGGAATTTTAAACAATTTTAGCAAATTTTTCCATTTTTAAATATAATAGTGTATAAATAACCTTTTTATAATTTTTTTATAAATAATAAATAATTCTTAAGTAAATATTTGTAATACCGGTATGTTGAGAAATGAGATTTAATATGAAAAAATATTATGATACAATCAAGAAGTACGACGAAATAATTGTACTTTGAGATTCAATATTATATAATTTCCGATTGTATAAATAATCTCTTCTATACCAATCATTTTTTTTCTGTTTTAAGATAATTTAGCTGATTACACTATGTAACACGATTTTTGTTTCTGGGTAATTAATATCATTTTCTAATTGATTTTACCATAAAAACATGAAAAAAACTTTACTTCTCTGCAGAAACTTTGCTTTTGTAGTCAGGGCAACGAAAAGTTGAAATTTGCATACTGACTTTAAGGAAATGTACAAATTTTCGGGTTTCTCTTTATTTAAAGACAAAAAGGGAACATTATATTTCAAATCAATAGTATATTTTAACCAAAATTCTACAAATTGATGATAAATGAGTTTTAAAAAGACCACCTTTAATCTTGATTGGGCAGATTCAGTGAACCATGGCTACAAGCAGTTTTGAATGACCCTTATAGAGTTAAAAAAAACATGAAAGTGAATATTTAAACATTTTTTAAAAATTGAAAAATTAAAAACTGTCAATTTGTTATAACAACTTTTCATAGTTAATAAACAGAACTACAAGTTCTCAATTATACATTAAGTTTATATTGATGCTTTTTTAAATGAATTATTTGTGCATATTTTAAATTAACCCCAGCCAATCCAAATTGTTCTGTGGGCTGCCTGGAAACTTTTCAGGTTTTTGTAGCCTCACACTAGATAAAACAATATTTGTTTTATTTAATGTCTTATTTTTGTTTTTTTATTTACATAATTTTGATAAGGAGGTATCAAATTACGAGGGTAATCCAGAAAGTAAGTTCAGTTTTCCATTTTCACTGCGGAATAGCTGTGTTCGTTAGTTCGAGCATGTGCGTTCTGTCTACTGAGTCATAGGCAAGCGAGGAAAGCCATTTTCTGATTGCTGACTTATGCAGTGCCTGATTGGTGAGAGTTTAAAATGTTTAAAACAATCGAGAGTCCCGCCGCATGTGAGATACGGTCGGTCATCCGATTTCTCAATGCGAGGAACACCAAAGCTTGTGAAATTCACAGACAAATTTGTGAAGTTTACGGACCCAATACCATGAGCGATTCCATGGTCAGAAGGTGGGTGCGGCACTTCAATGAAGGACGTGAAAATGTTCATGATAATGAATGAAGTGGGCGGCCATCTCTGATTGATGCAGATTTGATTGCAGCAGTTAATGCAAAGATTATAGAGAACAGACGTTTCACCATAACGACACTTTCCCTGCAAATTCCTCAGATTTCCAGGTCACTTCTGCACGAGATTGTGTCTGAAAAACTGAAATTCCGAAAACTGTGTGCTCAGTGGGTTCCTCGCAATCTGACAGAGCAGCAGAGATTGAAACGTCAGGCCAGTGCTCTAGACTTCCT
>AYEL01076406.1:0-11362 GCA_000484575.1 Olivierus martensii
TGCAGGAAGCTTGTTGAAGGCTACCGAAAACGATTACAAGCTGTAATTTCTGCTAAAGGTGGGCATATTAAATATTAATTGTAAGGCATCAATACTTTTGTCCACCTTATGTTTTCAGTTTTTGTTTGTACAGAAATAAATAATTGCTATTTCTGATTGAATGTGCTATCCTTACTATTCTTTGCTCTTTCCAATTTCATAAACAGGGTTTGAAAACGTTACATTAACCTCAAACACTAATATTACCAAATTAATAATAAAAAATGGTGGGGTATCAATACTTTTGTCCACCACTGTATTTCAAATAGTCTGCAGCATGAGATTTCCGATAAGATCGTATTTGGAAAAGTTTTCCTTCCAATATTTTGTAACCATTTCTTTTTATCTTTTATTTCTCTTTCCTTGAGAGCAAACGAAAGAATTTATTACCCTTTTCTGTTTGATTAAAACAGACTGCAACACTATAACAAGGCGTGTTCTTGATAAATAACCAGAAAGCCTATGAACGCAATGATAACTAACTAACAGGATATAAAATGGACGACTTGGCGATATCTGGTGGAGCAAAGATGAATGCGCAACTCTATATATTTAGGGACTCTAGTTGATTTTAGAGTTCCTAGATATATAGAGTAGCGCAGAGATATGCAAAAGATATATATGTTTATATACGAGTTATTTTTGATCTTATTATTTTTTTAACTTTCTGTCATGTTTATATCATTTTAAACAATTAATAATTAAATTTTGATTTAAATTTTTGTAAATTCATTTTTAATAATCGTTTTTTCCAGACAAAGAAGTTCGTGCAACTACTTCAAAAGATGTGTTTGGAACAGATTCAAGTAAGTATAATTACTTAAATTTTCTTCATTTCTTATCACTTAGCTGTATTTATTATTCTACCATTAACTGTTTTTCATAAATATCCACCTGAAGTAATTTAGTAAGGTTAATATAAATTGATAAATGGTAGAATAATAAATACAGCTAACTGTTTTTCATAAATATCCACCTGAAGTAATTTAGTAAGGTTAATATAAATTGATAATCTGGAAAACACATTTAAGAGAAACCACTTCCAGCAAGAAAATCCTTTTATAATTGTTTGTTTTTTTTGTTTTTTATCTGCAGAATTATATATGAAAAACTTCAGAATTTTATACTCATTTTATTTAACTTTCTATTACTTAAGTGGGTTGATATATATTATTATTTCTGACATTTCGTCAATCAACTTTATCCAGAAAACATTGAAATTAAAATATTTTATTGTTTTATTTTTTATCGCGGCTCCAGCCAATCCTTTGATCTCTGATTGAAGACACTGGCAAATCTCATCATGGTTGTAACCAACTTATGATCTCATACCATGCATACTAACATATATCCCAATGACTATTAATGAAAAATTATCAAAATATCCTAATCTAATTTAGAATAAGAAACAACTTCCTCCATTTTCTAGGTGTGCAAATAAGCAGTTAAATGAAATAAAAAAATTTCAATAAAATATTTTTCAATTGTTAGGAAAAATTGAGGTTCATATAATTGATAAATATATTCGTATTTTAGAATAAGAAATTAAGCTACAATATAGAAATATGTTCGATTTCAATACTTTTATTTATACTCAGCCTCTCAAATCTTCTTGTTCCATTTACACAAATTCAAACATTTATGAGCATAACTTTTGTTATCTCAAGTATTAAACCAAACTCAAATATTTTACTTGAAAGTAGTGTATATTTGAATGTTGATTATATATAAGGAAAGATCATATAACAACTGTTGAATCCCATTCGGAGTTATCTCGCAACAAATGGAAATACTTCATTTTTCAATTTATCTGTCCAATTTGCTATTTATGTTGTTATCAGTTAAGTTACCTGATCATTTAGTTTTAAACTCTAAAATTTCGAGTTATAGAATATGATGGCCACAAGAATTAATTTTATTTAGTAATATTAAATACGTAAACAGTAAATAGAGTTATCAAAATCATCGAAAATAAAAAATAATAATTAATATATTAAAAAACATCAAGACCACAATTTATTATTTAAATATACTAGAGCGTTATCTTGATTAAAGACCTTTTATCCATTTCCAAATTAATATGATATTTATACAGAGTGGAAAAAAACTCCATCGTAAAATTTTGTGTGCTTATAGGGGGGTATCGAAACAAGTCGTAAATATCTAATGAACATGTAGTCTAAATCCCCCGGATTTCCTTTTATAACCCTTTAAAGCTAGCGAATCACAATAGAATACACAAAGCGTCATGGTGAGTCGCATTGCCAAAACGCGACGTTCGCCTTCTTACTATCCAGTAGTAAATAGGAGAGCAACGAAATGCGACGCGTTTTGGCAACGCGATGCATCGTGGCACTTTGTGTACTCGATGGTGATTAGCTAGCTTTAAAAGGTTATAACTCGAAAACGGTGAGATTTAGACCATACGTTCATTTGACATTTTCGACTTGTGTTGAGGACCCTCCCTAGTACAGAAAATTTTATGACAGATTTTTTTACCCTGTATGACCAATGTTTAATATAGTAATTTTTCAACTGTATTTAAATAATTAATGTATATACATATATATACGAATATATTAAATACTAAAAAGTTTGTTAGAAAAATGATGTATTTCTTCAGAGATCAGATTTACAAACACCTTCTTAAGAAATATATTAATATGTAGAGTATATTTACAAAAAGAATTATTTTCTCTTTACTTCATCGATGACTTCATCTGAAATTCAAATGTTCATATCAAAAACAGTGGAAAATTGATCATATATCATTAGGAACATTTAAATCAGGGCTGTCCAACCCACTGCCCAGCGCTGTAATGAATGTGACCCAACATAAAATTGTGAACTTCCTTAAAACGTTGAGATTTTTATGTACTTAATGAAGTTTTTATTATTTAAAAAACTATCGACATTTCCTATTTCTATTTTCTAAAATATTTCCAATTTCAGTGATTAAACTTTCTTGACCTACTCAATAATTTTAAAAAATTTCTGAATGAAAAGAATTCAAAGATTATACTAAAATATTTTTGCATATTTGTCATGATGGATATCATATATTGTACATTATTTACTAAGTTTCTTGCTTAACAACTATCATTAGAATTAGCATATTTTATGTGCGGCCCGAGACAATTATTTTCCTTCAAATGTAGCCAAAGAAGACAAAAGGTCTCCTGATTTAAATAGTTTCCTTAAGTAGTTTTCAAGATAACCAATTTGAGAAACAATTTTCTTTTTTGTAAAATGATTAAGTTAAAAATTTGTATCTTTAATAAATAATTTTTGAAGATTCAATCCGCTCCTGTATTTGAAAACTATTTCTTACATGGAAAATTTTATTTGATATGGGTTTATTTTTTGTAAAATATGGTTAAGCCACTATTAAGCATAAATATCTATAAATTTTCAGTACAATATGAGATTTGACATTGGCTTCAAAAGATTTTATTAAGATAATATAATTTGTTCAATGCCTGAACTCGTATAACATAGTAAACTTACTCAAACACTAAACTTCCTCGATTTTTTTTTTTACAAAATGTAAAGTTTAGAAGAATCTTAATTTGCAATGAATACAGTTAACATGTTTATTAACGAATATTAATATTTATATCTGATGATTTATGATATTCTTTGCTCTTTTCAATAGATGAGGTTTACCCGACGACTTCATACCATGTTGTTCCACAATTCACTTCGAACGAAGAGGTTGTGCGACCTTGTAAGTATGATAAATTAAGCAATTTTAATTGTTTTTGCATCATTTAATTGTATTTACGTTAAAATTTCATTAGTTGTTTTTATAAGTAAATTACCTGAATAAATTTTAGTAATGGTAACATAATTTGAAAATATTGGAATTAAGTTGTTTTACTCCTCGTTTTTTCCAATGATGCTTCTGATAATTGTTCAATATACTATTTTGCAACCGACGATAAAATTTATTTCAAAATTATCCGATTAGAATTTTATATTTTATGTAGTACACCAATCAGCGCTGTGAAATGTGTGTTTACTTTATATTTTGTTACTTTTATTTACAAGCAACACCTGAAATGTGCAAAATTCCATTTCACAAATTGAAATTAATATGAGCTTACCTTTTTTTTATCTTTTATATGAGCTACTATTATTTGTAAATGAATTACTATAAACGAATTCAATCTCATAAATATTTGAATTTCATTCACATACACAAGATTGATAAGCATCTTAATCCAGGACGTCTAATCAAGCTTTCGTTAAAAATATTTTAATTTTTTCAATCGAATTCTTTTGATCTCGATTCTCGATCTTTTGTCTCATGGCATTATTATATAAAAGGATATTTTACTTATTCTGTGAATTTTTCGATTTCATATTTTCATTGTATTAATAATTAACACATTTGCAATGTTACGATTTAGATTTCATTCCATTATTGAACGATAACAAGCACTGCTTCGAATAACATTATGTCATTTAAATATAAAATAATTAAATATAATATAAAACATATAAGTACCATCTGATCAATTTTATATGTAAGCATCTCTATATTGTGTTATTATATTTCCATTGTTTGCATGTTTTTCCTTAAAAAATACGAATTCGGCAATAAAAAATAATCTCATAATGAATTATTTTATTTTATAAAAAATTTATGATTATCAAGAAACTGAAGAAGAACTGTATTTGCGAATGAGCATTAATTAAATTTTCTACGTGATTGGAATAACTGAAAATGTCATGAACAGCCAAATATGACCAAGAAACAATCAACTCTACTGACAGTTGATTTAAAATAAAAATAAAAAATTCTTTTTTAAGTTTATTTACACTTTATCAGTGATCAATAAATTGTAAACATTCACTAGACAAACAACATATTGAATAAATAAAAGCTATATGTCTTGTCTCAAGCGAACTACATTTTGCTGTACCGTTGTTTAAAAATTGATCAACTGGTTACAATAATATTTACCAACCTATAAATAAATTTTGTGATAATTATTTATAAATATTTAAAATTTTTTAAATATTATTCTAAAGATTTTAGCGGCTATCCGGCCACAAAAATTATTTAAGAAAATGTAATATAAAATGTGTGTTGAAAATTAAAATATATATATTTTTTGGAGGCGAGAGAGGGGGCCCAAAAAACCAAAGATTCTGGGTACACCATTATCCCCTTCTCAATACTCATAATTTATGGACTAGCCCATCAATCGCCATTAACTCTCTAGTCCACATAGGGGCCAGCCTCTCTTATACTCTGATTTTCATAATTTTTAAAGATGGGGGGCCCAAAAAACCAAAGATTCTGGGTACACCATTATCCCCTTTTCAATACTCATAATTTATGGACTAGCCCATCAATCGCCATTAATTCTCTAGTCCACATAGGGGCCAGCCTCTCTTATACTCTGATTTTCATAATTTTTAAAGATGTACCCATTGGATATTCGTCCCGATTCCATTCCGAATATTGGTCAGTTGTGCTCTTAAATACGGCTGAATCATAAATATCCCGTGTAAATTCGATGGCATAACCCATCTAATCCAACATTTTTGTTGAATGAAAATTTGTCGGTAGGATGGCCGCGTGGTATGGCTTTACCAACCTGGAAGATCCGGATCCCACACCTCCAGTTTTTCAGGCCCGGCCGTTGACTCTATCATGACTGTTGGCCAGCCTGTGATGAGTTCTATAAGTAGCCACCGCTAGATACAGTATCTCTCTCGTGAGATATAGGGCCTAACTAACCTAACCTTTCAACTCTATATTATTGAACTTAGAATAGGCTAACATCTTTATATATTTTGATTCTTACAAATTGCATAAGTGGACAGGTTCGAAACCCATCCGTTACGAAAAGTAAAGCAATTATTTTACAGCAATAAAAATATTTTCAAAATTACCCATTTGAAAATACTGAAGATTACAATAGAGTATTATATCTCAAAATCAATTCATAATCCCTTTTATCAAAAGCATTTATAAATGATCAACAATGAAGTTATTATAACTATTATAATTAGAATTCATTATGTAATATCATAACTTGTTTGATCACTTAATTCCACCGAATCAACATCGAAGAGCGTCATTTCAAACAGCTTTTTTAATAATTTAAAAACTTCCTGCATTTACTGATACTCCCGAAAACTAACAAAGCTGAATACAAAAATCAGCTAGAAATATGGCAATATAGTACTCTAAAATAAGGAGCTGAATGTAGGATGCATTCTTATTTTTTATCAATTGAGTAAAAAGAAAACAATATCTTTCCATGTTGAGGATCCTGGAAATTCTAGATCAGTGGTCTCAAACTAGGGGGCCCATGACGCCTGTTTCTGCGGCCTGAATTGCGTTTATAATTATTATAAATGTAAGAGCATATAGATGATATTCATAAAAAATTATAATCATATTTCATGAAATATTTGACTACTACTAAACTTTAGTATTTTTAATATACTGTATTGAAATTCTGCAAAGCATAATAAATTTGTAAATTAGAAGTGCATTAAATTTTTGTAAATTAGAAAGCATAATAAATTTGTAAATTTTATGCTGAAAAATTCTAGGTTACGTTAGGTTATTTTGCTTAAGCCGCCATATCACACGAGGGCTATTCTGTATCTGGCGGCGGCCATTTATAGAGCCCATCACAGGCTGGCCAAGGTTAGGTTATTTTGCTTAAGCGCCGTATGACACGAGGGCTATTCTGTATCTGGCGGCGGCCATTTATAGAGCCCATCACAGGCTGGCCAACATTCATGATGGGGTTAAACGGGCCTCCTGAAAAACTAGAGGTGTGGGACCCGGATTTGAACCCGTCCTCCAAGGTGGTAAGCCACAGCTTTACCACGCGGCCGACCTGAAAAATTCTATCATTTACAAATTGCTTTATAATTTTTATTGTCCTCCAATCAATCAGAGATGTCTAAAGTGGTCTTTTGAAGGAAATAAGTTTGAACCGCTGGTCTAAATGGAAAGCCGAACTGTTACCACGTCATCTACTTCACCTAAAAATATCTATTTTACTCGCATTGAACGCAAATCCAATGAACAATTTGCATCTCTTACTATTACCGTTCCACCACCTGAAAATTCCTTACATTGTACAGTATTGCCTGAAATCCTCTATCATGGTCTTTTAGCTTGCTTTTTAAACATGGCGTTGGGCTCCTTTTGACTAACGTTTACTCATTTCAACTGTTGGCTGTACTACAAGTATTGCCGATAACGTAGCCTATCCAATTATCCCCAGCTTCCATTCAACCAATCTGTACTCCTTTCATGAATACCACTTTTTCAACTGGTGAGGACGGAGAAAGCGAGTCCATTATTTCTCGACTAAGAACATTCAGATTGACTTCATTTTTCACGCATAATAGTGGTTACATCCTTTCCTATCATCGGCTAATTATTAAGCAACAGGAGCATTTCATTTCCAAACCCCGTAAGTTGTTTGTAACCTTTCTGGGATTAGCCAGATTGTGAAAAGGATGATGGAGATCAATAGAGCAAGCTGGATCATCTTTAAAAATTTCCTGAGACGGTGAAACGAATTTTATTCCGGGCGATAAGTTCTAAGAAATCGTCATGTAATTTACTAACCAATATTAATAAATGCTGTCCAAAAAAGCCATACATTTAAGAAACTGAAAATCAACTTTTCATAAGTTGATTTTCAATTTACTTAAGGCCTAAGGCTGGATTTACATTGGCCTTACGCCTGCGATCTCGACCACAACCGCGACCGTTGCTATAGAAACAATCCCATCAGGCTTCGCTTCCCGACTCTCTACTGCGACCACAATATTCAACTTGCTGAATATTGTCGTGGTCGCAGCGGCTACGTCATTACGACACCCAATAGAAAGGAGGCATTTGGCCATTATTACGAGCTGTATACTACATCAACTCTTATTTGCTGTTGTTTACACAGCTGCTATTGGTTGATTCGAAAAATCGTGAAGCCGGTTGTGATTAATGTGCATGTTCTATCGCAGTCATGGTCGTAATTGTAAACGTGGTTTCAGACCAGTGTGAATCCAGCCTAAGTTTTAGACATTATGAAAAACAGAAAATTGATATCGTTAACTTTTTAACTTGTGTAAATCGATAGCTCAACATCACATATATATTTTTGAACATGAAATATGATTAGGTTCTGGAGCTTGAACATCCAGCATAATAATTGAGGAACAAGCAGGATTCGTACTACTTTGAAAATTTTTTGGAACTCGAGATCCGGAAATCAATTCCGGATTGCTCAAATGAAAAAGCAAACGATTCTGTGAAATAAACATTAAAATTATCAATTTTTTTAATTCTTTAATGAGTAATACAGAAAATTTATCAATAAGTTTTCCATCGTATGGATTACTTTGGTCTATTCTTGATTAAAAAAAAAGGCTTCCGAATTTTGGATCCTCCGCAATTTTTATGATGTCTGAACAAAATTGTGGGCATTGTTAATATAATTACAAGTATATCTTAAAAATGAATTTCAATTATTCATTATGTAAATGAAATAATCTTAAGTATTATATTAAGATTTTTGGTTACAGATTATCCATCAAAACTAAAACATGAAACAAAAATACTAATAAATTTGGAAAATACTTGAAATAATTTAATGAAACTTAAAGGAAGCATCTTTTATGATTTTTCATTTTATAGGAACACAATGTTTTAAAGATTACAAAATTATAAAAGCTCCACATAATCATGCAAATATAAGAATATCTTTTGAATACAGAATATGAACAGGATAGAAAACATTTCCTACTATATATTGAAAGTTCATCTAGCATCAATTCAGTTTTTATCCTTATCAATTAACTAATTCACCAAGCAATAAATTCCAGTGATTGATAAAAATATTTCTAAACTCGTAAAATTTGATCAGGAAATGAAACTATATCTTCCAAAATTGTCCTGAAGATATTCTATTGATTTATATATAGAAAACATATTTGCTAGTATATACATTAAATAATTTTTACTTCAACATATGGAATAATAAATCTAATTCTATCGTGTGAGTAAGCATCACTCTATTAAAATGGAAGTTTTGACCAGGGCTGGGTAGCTGGCTTGAAATAGGTTAGGTTCCAGCACCGGCTCCAGAGCCACAATATATTTCAGTTGTGGCTCCAGCTCCGGCTCCATCACTATAAAAGTTTTTTTGGTATGACCACTACCATGAAACATCACTTATCTTACTATCACAATCATCGTTTACTTTTTAAATTGATATATTGGTGTTGGTATTATAATAATTTATTTTATATGTACCGGTATATATTTAAAGTTTCAATAAAAAATTTATTTTGGCAAATGGCATTAATATATTGGTAACTAAAAATCAAAGCATAATGTAATTTATTGATTTCAAATTTTTATCGAATTTTAAATGCTAAAGTCGGTATAGGCTTATACACGGGTTGCACATTTTTACCGATTTTCAAATTCTAAAAAGGTTGCGCATTTTTACAGATTTTCAAACTCTAAAGTTGGGGGCTGACTTATATTTGAGTATATATTATGGGTTGCACATTTTTACCAATTTTCAAACTCTACAGTCGAGGGGGGTCGGCTTATATTCGAGTATATATGGTAGATGGTTAGGAGCTGGATGTCGGCTTATATTCGAGTATATATGGTAGATGGTTAGGAGCTGGAGCCGGCAGAAATTTTAATGGCTCTGGCTCTACTGAATATATTCAGCTTAGCTCTGGCTCCCCAGCCCTGGTTTTGACTTTAATGATCAATTATACAAATGTATGACTGACACTAGAATCAAAGTTCTCATCCTTCTATTATAAATATTATACTTTTACGGCCGTATTCTCAACGACGAATTAATTCTCAGACCAAGATCACTCCTATTTTTCGTACTCGTCATAACAAATTCTGTGAATTAATCTCCATCTGTGAGAGGTTATTTAACCCCTCCCTGACAGAAGAGAGTTAAATAACCCTGGTAGTTGAAGATTAATTCACAAAATTTGTTGTGACAAATACGAAAAATTAGGAATGATCTTGATCTGAGAATTAAGTCGTGATTGAGAATACAGCCGTTAAAGCATTGAAGTCTCTACATTATCCAAATAAAGTCGATTTTAGATTGTCATAACAGCAATGAAGTGTTTTTCCAAGTTTTTATAAAAATGACTACATATCACCACTTGAAAAGAAATGTAACCAATTAATAGCAACACTGTGTGGCTTTAAATAATTTAATTTATAATCGATTAGTGTCTTATGTTAAAATACAAATTAAAGGTTATAAAACACAAATTTAAAGAGCCTTCTGGTTCTCCAAGGGTAAAAATATGAATACAGACACAAGCTCAGTCTTTTTAGGCAAAAATGTTTAATAAATTCTTGCATATAAATTAACTAGAATGCTTTCGACTTTAGTAAGCCCTCATCAGCAATTAGTATACTTAAAAAGGTAACAGGCATAACGGAATTACATTTACATTTTTAAGTATACTAACTCTGACAAGGGCTTACTAAAGCCAAAAGCACTCCAGTTAATTTGTATGCAAGAATTTATTAAGGAGTTATCTGTAATAATCAGGTAAATTGAGAAAGTTGATTTTCAGTGAAATCTATGTTAAAGAATGCAACTATGTTTTCATAAATTATTTATATCTTTAAAATGAATTATATAGTTTTTTAAAAAAGCGAAAACATTGATAGAGAACTTCAAATTTTGACAAACACTGAAGCCCGAATAGTATAAAAATATACAAATACATTTTTTCTAACATATTGAGTTATAAATTGAGACCTCTAAAAATTGTGAAGCTCAGGGCAGCTGCCCCTGATAGTCACTGAATGTGACACAGTAGATAGGGCCAGATTTATGCATATTATGGCCTCTAAGCTGTAATATATAAGAGATCCACTCAAAAGCATTTGTTTTTTTAGTAAAGTAATGTGAGACCTTAAGCTGCAGCTTATATAGCTTTTGTGAGGCCCGGACAAGTAAAATTCCTTTTTTTGATATAATTCAGTTTATTTTTATAACTTTAAATCATCAATTTGTTAAACATCGATGACAATGTTAAGTGCACATGTGTTTACACGACTGGAACTCTGTGACCGCAGGCGAACTAAGTTGAAGATACAATTACCAGATAACAAGCTTGTCTTTCTTGGAACTGCCTTCTTTCTTTGTTCTCCAAGCCGACTTCAAACTCTTTCAACTATTGTTTAAATTTCTCTTAATTTTTGTAATTTTTGATAATATTATAATGATTATTTTTAAACATTTTAATTTCTAAATATTGTATAATGAAGAATATATAT
>AYEL01076407.1:0-18364 GCA_000484575.1 Olivierus martensii
GCGCTTGGCTATCATAATAAAAACATTAAACAATATTGTGATAAATTTAAAGCATACAGGGACTAAATTTGTCCTAAAGGTTCAGATTTTAAATATAATTAGGACTACGGCCTTCTTTACAATATTGGAGTCCCTAAAATCAGCTGTTTGCATTAGCTGGTGGCCAAATAGCTACCAACTGTTTGTAAGTGGTAGCCAAAATGGAAATTCTGGTAGCAATTGGCTACTTGGCTACCAGGTTTGTCGAGCCCTGCTTATATCAATACACATTTGCAATAATATAATAAATAGTAAAAATATTGATAATGTTGGACAGAGCATAAATAATGGATAGTTACATAATTTGATTTATGGCATACTTTGAATTAAGAATTTAATATTTTAAGTTAAAAGGACCTACTACTTTAAAACTAATTTTGCTTTTCATTATCTAACTAGTAAAGTAGATAATATAAAGCAATTTCTTGTTTCCTTATACAATAAATAGTATGCAGCTTATTTTTTAATATTTGATGCATATTGTCCATTAATATTTGATGCATATTTTTTAAGATGCATTTTACAAAAATAATGTACAGCTTTTATGACACTTTGCTAATATAATGTTTTTCAATTATATTCATGTCTGTTTTATATCTTAAAAGGAAAATTATTTGCAATTAATTACAAAATAATAATAATAGTTTAGAATGATTGCATAACATCCATTTTCATATGTTATTTTTTCTTATTCAACTTCATTATCATCTTATTGTATACAGCCAAAATAATTTTTGATTTATTTAAAATTTAGTTTGCTGTTATGAACATTAATCATATATATTTGTATATATTAGGGAATTTGCACTGTTAATGATGATCAGTATGGCTATTAGCAGTTGATTTTTAGATTCTATATTTTGAGTTTTAAATAAAATATTTATGCACATTTATTTTTCTAATATATTCATATTTCTTCACATCGATATTTATTTTGAGAGATTTTACTTTTGTATTCGTGTATGTTAATTTAAATAACAATTATTTAATTTTTTATTAAATTAAATGAAACCAGATTGTTTTAATTAATATTACTATTAAAATAATTTTAGTATATTTCATTTATTAATTCTAATGTCATTTTTAGATGCAGTTAAGATATTAAATAAAATTAATTATAATATTGAAAATCCTGAATTTTATTGATAAATTTTTTCTTAATGATGACATATAAAATCATATAAATATTTTTCAGAATTTTAATGTTCCTCAACATTATAATAATAATGATGATGATGAAAGAAAGAATTTTCCACCTCACAGATCTTCCCAAAGGCCATTTTTCAGAAAATTTTTTCGAAGACCTCCTGGTTCAAGAAATTCATATTCAAGAGAGAGAGAAAATAATGAAGTAAGCTAATTAATTTTAAATTTTTATTTATATGTAACAATTTTGTGAATTAAGATTTTAGATTCTTTGACAGAAATAAGAGAAAAATAATTTATATAACATAAAATATAGATTTTTGTGTGTTTTGTTTGTTTGTTTGAATCCTTCTAATTTAAATTCTAAAATTATATAGGTTTATGATAGAGTACTTACTGTTTGTTATCAATTTTGGCAAGTATTTATGTCAATCTGTTTTTGTTTAAGCCCTTCTTAGCTGAATTTTTTTATGACAATTATCAAAATGTGATCTATAGATCCCTGAGGTTCTGTGAACTAGTAATGAGGATCCATGATCTTTCTGTGAAAATAAAAAAATCATTTCAATAATAATCTTAAAAATATATATAAACCTTGTACATAACCAAATGTAATTTATACAATCTAATCTATAAATTAATTTTGTTTGTAGGTATTGAAAAAAAAATTCAATTCTGAAGTCTCCGACTATTTTCTTTAAAAGAAGATCTATAGAGAGAGAAAATTTGAAAACATTTTTTAAATTTCACTAAATGAAACAATACAATAAAGCAAAGGATAACTTATTATATGCATTGCTTCTATTACTTCTACAAGATATACTTAGCTTATTACTTCTAAACAGATCATCTACCTGATATGTTAGCTAGTTATATATAAAATCTGGATCTAGATTGAATGTGATATTTTATACACAGAATACAGATCATTGAAAAAGGAATCCAAATATAATTTATTATAAAAATCCCTTTTTCAAATTAGCATATTAAAAATGGTTACAACTAACAATTTGTAATATCAACAAAAAACAATTTGTTTCAACAAAAAATTGTTACAACACTAAAAACAGTTCTCAAGAAAAATTTTTATATGGTTGCTAATATGTCCAAAAGAAGTTGTTGATGGCCATACTGATCTACTACTAAGTGTAAAAGTTGCACAGCTTGGTATAGCAATTGCTTGGTGTTTACAGCTTGGTAAAGCAATTGGTAGTCACTTGAAAGACTGAGTTCAGTTGAGGGTCCCATATTTCCATACATTCCAGGAAAAGTCTATGATGGAAGCATGAGGTGTAGTGTCCATGATAGACAATGGCGTATTAAGATGGGTTGAGGCCCTGGGCACAGAAGAAAATATTGGGCCTCTTACAAAAAGAGAGAATCAAGGGAATAAAAATACATATTGACCATATTTTTAAATAAATTAAATCTACATACTACTTATATTTTATTCCAACAAAATTTTAATATAATATAAATATATAGAATTTTACTTGAAATTAAAATATGAAAATATTTAAATAAATTTTTTTCTAGCTTTTAGTTACTACATACTTTTCGCAGTGTTGCCAGTTTAGTATTCGTATTCGGTAATTATTTGCCATTGTATTTGGACTTTGGTTGTTAATGAAAATAAGCAAATATAAACATACTATCAAGTTTTACTATTAATTGAAAACTTATACGTAATTATAATTGCATTAAAAAAATGTGTAAAGTTGAGGTTTTGCGGGTCTCCAGAAGTCGGAGCCCCGGGTGCGCGCCTGATGCGCCCGTTGTTAAATCTGCTTCTGATGATAGAACCATTATGGAAGCATGATGCTTTCATCATAGTCACCAAATTCACTTCCTGGATTCCACATCTCCAGAGTCTTTAAGGGAAGGTCTGAACCCAGCTTGTTTATTCTTTCTTAAACATCTTTCCTTCATTTGAAGGTTGATCCCTATCAGGGATGTAGGGAGCTATAATGGGTACTGATATGCCCTTCCATTTAGTACTTAGAGTGGAAAACAACTTAAAACTTCAAAAGGAAAAACTTCATCTAATTTTTAATATGATGAAAGTTGATTATTGTTTATTTTTACAATAAGTGAAAATAAGAATCTTTTTATTCAGTTACATAATTTTTATTTAAAATAAACATTTTTTTATTAAAAAGATTATAATAATTTCCTGATTTGTGGTTAATTTATTCCAAAAATTTCTGCATGAGCCAAAAACTGTGTAAATCCGATAATACTTAATTTGATATATATAAATGGTGCATTAGTAAATGTGATGACTTAATCAAATTTATGATCATACATTTAAACATAGATAGGAAAATTTAAAGTGATACTTTTGCAAAAAAAGTAAATTGTTTAATAAATTCTTTGTTTGTGTTTCATGGAAATTCAATACAAATATAAAGATGTATGCATCTGCATAACTTTTAATTATTGTAAGTTGGATCTGTTGTACTGATTTGTGTTATTAAGAATATGATAAGTTTAACATGATCCTACTTTATTAATCACTTCTGTTAATTTATTCTAAATAGCAGAACCACAATTAGGATGTGATAAATAAGAACTTTTTCGGAATTATAAATCAAAACTAGCACTACTTAACAGTGGAAAACTGTTAAGTAGTGCTAGTTTTCCACTATTTTTCCACTGTTAAGTAGTGCTACTTTTGATTTATAATTCCGTGTTATCAAGTGGAAATTCCTCTTTATTATTAAGGACTTTTTCACATAAAAATATGAAAAGCACAAAATATCATAGAAGAAATATTTATATTGCAAGGAGATGCATTTTTTTATTTTACCTTGTTTGCAAAATGCATTGTTCCATCCCTGATATATAGGATAATTCTGTAAATAAATAGGAAAATTAAGATAGTTTTTATCCATCATTTCCTTAAATGTTGCCTCCCACTTATACACAAAAATATTTTCTTGTGGTTGCATTAAAATTGTCTGGTGGCTTCATGACCACTAAGGGCTCTGTTGAGAATTGCTAAATTTAAAGTATGAATTGCAAGTAGAACAATAATTGAAATAAAGAAAGAAATGTTTTAGTTTCTCTTCATTTATATAAAAGAGAATATATTTACATATATATAGGATGGAAGAAAAGTCTTTATCCCTCCAAATAATTTAATAAATTAAGAGATTTTTGAAATCTATGATATGTCAGCAAATAGGAAGGCATGGGTGAGGTGACCTTCAAATGAACTGATTATGCAAATGAGGACAGTTGCAAATCCTATCTCATAAATCATAATAGATAAGCGAAAATTTCCAATTACAAACTTATTGAACATTCAGTTCTGAACATTTTAAAAAACTTCATCAAAATTGGATGAATAAGTTCATAGAAAAATGAAACAAAAATATTTTTAAATGCAAAGGGTTGACACTTATTTCAGAAATGCAAGTAAAAAACTAATATCAAAACATAACATCCCAAAAATCAATAAATTGAAAAAAAACAGTCTAATCAACAAAAAAAAACTAAACTTATGCTCAAAATGTCTTCACTAGCACTCAAGTACAATTGAGCATGATATTGGATGGAGTTCCTCACAGCCTTAAGTGTCAGTAGAAATTTCCACACAAACAGTAATGATGCATTCTTTGAATATTCTCTTCTATTATTATACAAGAATGAAAGTTGCTGTGTCCTCAACAATTGCTGTTTGTGGGCAAACTGATCTTGGACCTTTCAAGGAATTGACATGTAATGGATCTAAATGTTTCCTTTTTGGGAGAACTATTCATCCGATTTTGATAAAGTTTTACTTTAAAATATTCAGAATTGAATGCTTAACAAGCTTGTAATTGGAAAATTTTTCCTATCTGTTACTGTTTGAGATAGAGGCTGTAATTCAATATTCGTCGGTTCTCTGACAGTTCTTACTATGTCGGTTCGATATTACCCGGTTTCCTCACTTTTGTGGTTCTTTATTCCAACTGACTCAAGATCAAACTGGATATAATAGGATTAATACAAAATGCCAAACCAAATAGACAATAAAACATCTGGCTAGTTAATTTCAAACAATCTATATAAATAACTTCATCTATGGACTAAGCAAATACAGATATTAACTCATATACACTTAAGTATATATAGCAATTATAAGTCAAGGATTTTTTCCTAAAAAATTTTAAAGAAGGGTATTGGCTCATACATGGGCCAGTCAAAAATCAGAAAATTTTTGGCAAGATCATAAGATTTGCTGATTCAGTTGCATTGTGTTTCCATCATGGCTTCATGTCAGCTATGCACTCTGCTATATTTATTCCTAACAAAAAGCATTTTACTGATTCTTTCAATATTTTTTGTTAAAAAATTGTGGATATGTATGACTATACATAAATTAATATTTTAGTAGATATTTAAATATTGGATATTGTGATATGATTGAAAATATATGAAGAAATCTCACTGTATTAGTGTTTATGCTATTAGCATGTTCTATGGTAGTGGCTTGATGTGCGACATTTATTTCTAAAAATGCCTATTTCTTCTTGATTATATTATTAAAAATATGTGGATGTATCTAAATGCTCATATTTAAATGAATTCAAAAATATTAATTAATCAAGCATTTCAAAATAGAATCAACAATATATATAGATCAATCTTTTTTAATGAGTAAGCATGGTTGTATCATCAATTAATATTAAATGGAAATATAGTGATCTCCTATGTTTTTGATTAGCAATTTGTGCATTTTCAGATAGTTCTGATCATTTAGAAAATATGGGATGATTATTTTTAAGCTGATTTCAGATATCAGATTTGCACTTCCAAAATTGCATATGTGCTAATTGACTTTCCACTCCCATTAGTTGCAGAAAAATTTCCATTGTGTGATTGATTCTGGTTTTTTATGGCTTAAATTTCATTAAATATTTTTGTTGAGATTCAGGAATGATGAAAAATTTTAATATGTCTTTGATATTTTCCACTGAACAAAAAATTTCAATAAAATTATATTCTAATGAAATGCGATTAGATGTGATACTGATCTTGTCATAAAGTTGTAGACATTCTGCAACTAATCTGAGTAAAGAAGAAAAACCAAGCACTATGCAGAAATAAAACCTTTATTTCCTAAAGGAACATTTTCAACCATTCCCCACTGGTTGAAGAACACCAGTGGGGAATGGTTGAAAAAGTTCCTTTAGGAAATAAAGGTTTTATTTCTGCATAGTGCTTGGTTTTTCTTCTATACTCTGATCTTGTCCTGTTTTCATTGAGCTTTTTCTTTGTATGACATTAAATGCTGTAAGTGGTGTTTTGTCTAAGTGGCCTTATTTATCCAAAAATGAACAGGATTTGGAAAATTGTTAAAATTATAAAAGAAATTATCAATTTATTTCAATGAATATCATATTGTTCTAACATTTGAAAGTTGCGGTTGGCTTATATCAAATTAGCTTATTCACAAATATATACAATAACCAAGTTTAAATAAAGTTCAGTTTCAGGTCTCAATTCTGAATTATTATGATTCAATCATTATTTCAGTCTTTAGTAATAATTTTCCAAATCCAAATTCAAAATAATAAATTCATAAAAATTATTTGTTCAGATAATGGATTGATTCCAAAATATTGATTAAACTATGATGAATTCAATTGATTAAACATATTTTATGAAAAATCACAATTTATAATTAACAACATTAAAATTACAATTAATGGTAATAGAACTTGTGTAAGTAGGATTCTGTCATGAGAGGGCTTATTTAAAAAATTAAAAATTAATCATAAAAACTAATAAAAATATTGATCAATACAATTATTTTATATAAATCAAATTAAATACAAATATTACATAAGGTATAAAATAAGGTAAAAATAAAAACAGAACAGGCAAGATAATCTTTGTTAATAATAAATATAGTAGATTGTGAGAGTGGTGTGAAAGTGATAACACATTATAGAGCTGACAAATATTAGTCTTGTGAAAATTCAATTTTTCATAAGACTGTCTAATTTTTAATTGCCTATGTATAAATTAGATATTCCTTTATAAAAATTTTTTTCTTTACAAAATTTTTTGGTTTATACATAAATATGCTTGATATATTAAAAATCCTTTATTTTTAAAAATATTTTATTGTATTTTTCCTAATATAATTTAGAGGGTTAAATAATTTTATTAAACTGATAGATAAATATATTAGAGTTTTGAATATAGATTTTCTTCTCTGTACAAAGATTCACTTTATGTCATTTCACTTTTATCAAAGATCTACATTAGTATCTGTTTTTGCTAACTGAAAGAAATTGGAAGAATATTTTTACTTTTATGAAAAAAGAAAAAATATGAAAATATAGCATTCAGCATTTGTTTTGCAGCAAGCCTTTATAGTGACAGCATGTACTCAGAGCAACAAAAGTGGTGCCATCAAGCTCCTTCCTTTGAAACTGCACTCAGCATTAAGCTGTCATAAATTTGAACTTGTCTATGAGCATCTGTGCTTTATTCTTATTTATTTTCTACATCCATTTCAAGATATGTCCTAAGATATCAGAAAAGCCTAATACAGCTCATAAGAGTGTTACGCTTAGCATAAAACTGGATATTATACCAAATAAACAGGTTTTGTGTTATTTTGGTATGATTTGTTGTATTATATTTTGGTTCTATTTTGTTGTATTATATTTTGGGTTACATTAATTAAGCTGCCATATTACATATGGGATATACTTTATCTGGCAGCAATCATTTTTAGAGTGCATCAATACTGTCCAATACTGATGATGGGATCAATTGGAAGGTTGAAATATGGTTTCAATGGGCTGGATGCAAATATATTTTGAAAAACTAGCATTATGGGATTTGGAATTAAACCTGGAGCCTCTAAGATAGAAAGCCATTGCTTTACTATGCAGCTATCTGATCAACTTTTGGATCTGGGAATGGTCGAAAATTTTTCTCGTATAAATTAATGGTAATTGCTTCACTTTAAGCCATTTTGGTTTATGAAAGATTTCATAATAATCAACTTTCATAAAACAGAGTAAATTTGTATTGAAAGAGTCATGTGATCGAACAAAAGAAATTGTGAGGGTCACATGATTCTGCAAAAGACAAAACCACATTGATTAATAGCATTTATCACTATTACTATTGAAAGACATCACATACAGAAATGATGATTAAGAACAAGAATAATCATAGTTATCATAAAGCATGGAGATAAGGAGACTATTCCAGAAACCAAATCAAAATAATCTTCATTTGGGTGACAATTACAAATTTATGACCCGGGTTATCAGATCTGGATAAGATCCAAGAGAGAAACCCGGGCTAAGAAGAGTCATCTTGAGGTCCAGACTGCCTGCCTTTGGACTGGTGGGGGAGGAGATCGTCAATGATATAAAAACCCCCTGAACAAAGGGTCAGAGTCTTTTCTCTGATTTCCTACAACAGTCATCTTCCTGGTTTGTTTGTCATCATCATCACTAAATTTTTGCTGGTTTTCTAAGATCATCGTCTCCTCCCAGCATATCTGTCCGTCACCATCACTGTCATCTGACCATCGCTTTCCTAATCCAAGTTCGTCCATTTCCAACACAGACTATTCCTTCTTGCTTGTCTGCTAACATTGTCCTGTGTGTTCTACCATCAAAGTTATCCTACCTATCTCCCACAAGATACCATCACCTACTTCGGAAGTGAAAACGCAGTCATTGGTCTCAATTTCACCTTGCTCATCTGCATCAAAGAACTGAATTAAGGACATCCACTGATTGCCAATCTATAATAAGGTATTTATCCTTCCCACCTCCACACATTAAACTGCTAATGTGTGAGATAATGTACAGGAATCTCTCTCATTAAATGCTTATTGTTAATATTAATTTGCATTATGTGACTCATTGTGTCTTCTGGTTTTCCTACCTCATCCTTACTCATGCTACAACCACATTTATTTGGCCAGAATCAATTTTGTTATTGGGACACACACACAGACCCAACTGGTATCAGAAATCCTGACTAAGGCATTTAAGGCTCAAACCTGTGCCTGACCATCGTGAAGGCTCCACAGTATTATATAAAATAATTTTATTTCTCTGACAAGAATGAAGTTTATTGTATATTTTATATTAAATATTACAAAACAAGATGAGTACTTATAAATGGTACTTTTAGTTCTACTTAGATTTAATGCTAATAGTTCATTATATATCAGAAGTTCAGAATTGTCATATAATATGTAGAAATTTGCTATAATGGATGAACAATTTTTGGAAAATAAAAATCATTCAAGGAATAAAAAGGAGATAATGAATGAGAAAGTGAGTTGTTGAAGAACAACAAAATTTTCTATTTTTATTTTTTAATATTTTAGCTTTATTAATTTATCATTAGTTGTATTCTTTATTAAAGGAGTCATTATTTCATTTAGTATGCATTGTTTTTTATATTTAACTGTTAAAACAGCACTATGCACAATGCTCAAACATGCAATGCAAGAATATAGAAGTTATCTCTAGTATTTCAATAACTTCTTATGGAAAATATTATCACAGTTTGAGTGGTTTCATTTTGCATTGCTTTTTTGGAATATAATTAATTTTACAAATCAAGGCTCCAATGCAATTATCATGGATAACACTAAGAATTTAAAAAAATTAAAGTGATAAATAATTATTTAGACAAATGATTTATTAATATATAAGAAAAATTATTATAAATAATTTTTTTATATATTAAGAATTCGAAGTACAAACATTGATACGTAATTAATAAAATAAATTTCTTTATTATCAAAAATATTAGAGAAATTTTTCTCTTTAATATATTTTTATATTCTTATATATAATCTAACCTTGTTTGCATTCAGATCTGACACTATTTTCCAAAGTATCCATCTGTAACTGAATCCTTTTATATTCTCTTTCAGCCTGAGAACTTTTATGTCGTAATACTGCCAAAATAATTAAAGTTAAAATCATAAGAAGAGCACCACCAGCTGCAATTCCACCAATAGCTATTGGTGGAAATTCATATGTTTTTGTAACTTCATATCTTAAATAACCAACTTCATAACGAAGATTGCTTCCTATACGTACCTAAAATAAAAATAAAATATAATTAAAAATTGATAACTCTAAAATTTAAAATTATATTGCAAATATATCCTATTTTTTAATTTGATGTATTTGTTAATTATAACCATATTGAGATATGATGTATGGCGGTTGCTATAGCAACGTAGTTGTTTTTATTCCTTGTAAGAATTTTAATTTTTGAATCTTAGAATAGAATGCCTGAAGATGGCTACATGGCCGAAAACGTTTGCATGTTAACTAATAAAATTGTTTACCTCAGCTGCAATTTAGTGCTATTTTTGTTCTTTTATTTTAAAGTATTAAAGAGTATAAGCAGTGTTATCTTCTACAAGTATCAAAGCAAATACTTTAACATCTTATTTCTCCCGATCTCCCACTTCCCAATGTTCAGGTTTTTGCTTTGCACTGTACGCATGCACATAGTATTATGACTGTTTAAAACAGTTTATTCGGGGGTTCCCCGTTTGTACTTTTCTGATTTCATCCAGTTGCTGTTTGATAGTAGCTTGTAGAATCATGTCATATCTGGCCATATTTTCATTATAAGAAAAATCACAAATTACTATAATGCTGTTTATAACTGCTGATGGAAACAAATTGTCACCTTTTTTTATTTTAAACAAAAAAAAATCAACTGTACCCAAACAAAATTTTCCTAATGGTGTTATAATTCAACCATGAAAGCATGGATGACAACAGAACTCATGAAAGATTGATTAGAACATATTTTGGAGAAGAGACCTGGCGCTATTTTTTTAAAAAACGAAAGTGATAGCATATCTGAAGAAGATTCTCAATAAATTATGTAGCTTATTATGTATGTTAGTACCTATTTAAGTAAATAAAAATGTTTTTTATTTTTCAATACCTATTATAAAATCATTTTTTATTTTTTCCAATTTTCCGATTTTAAAATCCTACTGCAGCTTAAATTCGAAGTAATACGGTATATTCTGATGTAATTTTATATTTTTAGGAAAAATTAATATTCTTAAATTACTTTGCAGAGTCTCAGATAATTATGGAGCTCAAGCATTCCATGGAGCCTAGTTTGAAAAATACTGCTCTAAACTGATATTATATTTCTAGATTTTCAAATATATTTCTATTATTAATAAAAATCATATTCAATATCAATTTGTTTTGCTTTTCTTTCTGTAATAAAGATATTATTTCATTGCATCCAATGATTTGTGAATTTTTTACAGATCATTCTAAACTCAGAATTTTATGCTTATAATGAGATGTGATATTATTTATCTTTAGATTAATTAATATGTAAGCAGATTAGAAATTCATAAATTTTTAAATTAAAAAAACAAATCAAAGTTATATAAACTATTTTGTATAATTATAGAAATGCATATTTTTAACATCAATATTCTAAAATATTTAATATATTAAAACTTTTATATTAAATTAATTGCTTAGATTATAAATAAAAGCAAATACTTACAACAACAGATGGTAAATTATTATTTGTTCTTCTTCCAATTTCATCTGTTCCAGGAGGTTGAACTTCTGGAGGAAGGCAAACAAGTTGTGTCATGCTAAGAGAAGTTAAATTACATGGACGAGTTCCAATTGTTACATTAACTTCTGATTCTGTACTAGCAAGGCAAAGATTATCTCCCTAAAAATATTTAAATTTTCTGTAATTTTATAATTATAATTATGCTTTTAATAATCTGGTCAATTAATAATTTTTCATTATAAATATTAAATTTGACTGCTTTTATTTATATATATATTGTATTTCTTCATATAATTCCTTCAAATAACTATGGTACACTGCATTTTCATTTTTAAAATTACTCCTTCTCAGAATATATTTGTGAATATTGACATTTCTTGTAAAGGAACATTTCTTATCAAAATATGTACCTTCAAGAGCTTCATTTGGTATTTTAAACCCAAGTATAACATTATTTCCAAATAGTGACTTTTACAATTTAGTTTTGACCAGTCCAAATTTTCTATTCAGGAAAACAATTGGTTGTTTTTGGAATGCTTGCTCAATCTACAAATGAAACTGGTTTAATCTTGTCTGTACTTCATATATATTTTAAATACAGTGGTGCGTTAACGACGGTAATCCATTCCAAAATTGCCGTCGTTATCCAAGGCACGATCCCCATAGGATTTAATTGAAAATTGATTAATTCGTTCTGGCTCCTTCCCACAACCACAGTGAATATTAAAAATGCAGATAAAACTAATTTAAAATGTCCTAAAAACATGGAAAAATATTTATTTTTCCATATTTTTAAGACATTTTAAATGAAATTTTAGTTTTTAGGACATTTTTTTTGTAGCAAATATGGAAAAATATTTATTTTGCATATTTGCTACAAAAAAAAATTAACATTAATAAAATGAATTGTTCACAAAAACAGTTTTTAATTATCAATTTTCACCAGAAGGACAATTGGGCTCAAAAATAGTTTTTAATTATCAATCTTCACCAGAAGGACAATTGGGCTCATTTCAGAGTTTTTTGACAAACGAAATCTCGTAAACACTGATTAGCAGCTTATAGATTCAACGATTATTATACAGGTAACGTAAACAGTTGGGCTCACTTCGGAGTTTTTTGACAAACGAACCTGTAAACACTGATCAGAAAGACAATTTGGCTCACTTCGGAGTTTTTTGACAAATGAACCCGTAAACACTGATTAGCAGCCTATAGAATGATTATTATATAGAGATAAACACTGATTAGCAGCTTATAGAAATTTTGCCTTTTAATGGCAAACGAACAGTGACATGCATTTGCTGATTTATTGTCTATATGAACTGTAGGATCTTGGACAGACGTTTTTCCCTTTCTAATGGAAAAAACTGCGACGTTACACCACTTGTAGGTGTCAAGTAATATATAACATAAACAAACAATAGAATCAGACTTTGTTGGCAGAATTTAAAATAGTAAACATCTAGATATCATCTTTAAGAAACTAAAAACTAGTGAACTGTTGCACATCTATTTTTAAAAAATAATTTGTTTTCATTATTATATGTTAATTATCATTTAGTTAAAAAATAATTTGTTTTCATTACTATATATTAATTATCATTTAATAATAATACTTAAATATATTTTTATATGGTTATAATTTTATTAATTTTAATAATGATATTGTCGGATTTGAATTGATTGTGATAAAAAAAAAATAACGATTAACAACTGAGCTAACAAATCACGTGATGCGATGACAAGCTGTTATAGAGCTCTATTTTGTTGGAAGTTTACATAATTAGGAGTCGTTAACCAAAGCCTGCGTCATTAACCAAGACATTTTTTTCTTACAACCACTCGTCGTTAACCAAGTATGTCGTTATCTGAGACCATTGTTAACCAAGGTACCACTGTATTTTGAATTATAAAAATAATTCATTCTATCACATTTTATGTAAGAAACTATATAAGGCAATAAAAAGTTAAAAAATATTTTACAAATTTATATTATTCATGCAATAAATATATATAAATATATTTACTGCATGGATATTATAAATCTGTAAAATATTTTTTAACTTTTTATTACCTTAAAGCATGGATTATATATATTTATATATACACACAGGTAGTCCTCTTTAATTTATGACAGAGTAATAAATTAAGAAGGACTATCTGTGTGTGTGTGTGCGTGTGTGCGTATACACACACACACACACACACACACACAGGTAATACAGGTAGTCCTTAATTTACAACAGAGTTCAGTTTGAACCCTGCCATCATATATTGGAGTGGCTGTAAGTTGGAAATGTTCAAAATTTATGGATTCCCTATTACCAATATTTATTATTACATTCCACTTTATCATAATACACTTAACAAACACAAAAATATAAGAACCAGACACAAAAAGGATACTTTTTATATCAGACCATTGTATGGCCCTCCTCAGCTGCTTCTCTCAAATGTGAGATTTACTTTCTACACTAGTATTTGATGTAGGCTGTCCCTACTAGGATGTTTTACAAATAAACACCTAGCTAAGACCCCATGTTGATAAATTGTGTATTTTTCCTGCTTAAAATGCTTGTAGATTTTTTGTATTTCTTAGAGGCAGCAGAACTTGATAGTTTATAATTATCAGACTATTGATCTGATATATATAAATTATCCTTTGTTAATTGCATTGACCAATTATAGAATTTATTAATAACATCACCATTATAAATTGAGGACTACTTGTATATATGTATATGTTTACTAATGGATAATATAAATCACTGAATATAACTTCAATTCTATCATTCTTATGTATAGTTTTTGCAAGTATGGTAATTTCAAGAAATGATTGTTACAGTTGTCAAAGGATAATTATAATGATACAGTATTTTATAAAATTATTCCATATAATGACAATGTTTTTTAGAAATTTCTACAAGAGATTTATATATTTATAGATGAATTTTACATATGTAAAAATAACTAAAAATAAAAATTTTCAAACTCATCCAAAAATAAAAACAGAACAAAACTAGCTTGATTATATGGAATAACTAAAACTGCTTGTTCAGTTAGTGCTAAGCAAGCAATTGCTAAGATTTTGTTCATTATTAAAAATTTTTATTTTAAAGTAATTGTTATGTTATATATGATAATTTTTAAATAAAAAGTAATAGTAAAATAATATTTAAAATTCAGTAAGTGGTATTTTAGTTGATTAAACCAATTTACAATATTACTTTAAAAATTGTAAATTGGCTTTATTTGAATTTTTATGAATGAAATTATATTCTATGAACTGTAAATCAACTGTAAAATCATTAATTCTAAGCAGGAAAATTAAAATTTATTAATAATAAATTTTAGTTTTCCTGCTTAGAATTATATATTGATTATTTACAAATTTATCTTATTGATTATTTTTCTATAATCCATAAAATAATCATTAAAATGGTATGCTGTTTAATAAAATTACCAATTATAATAGTAGTAATTTGTAAAGTTATAGAAATTTTTCAGACATTCAATAAAAATGTATTATTTATTTAAATATTAAATATTTATCAGATTACTACAATAATAATTTTTGCTCTATGAACATCTGTTAAATTAGCACCCATTAGAAATAATTATTAGCCTACATACCTCAAAAATATTTTTGTAGCCACCTTTCATATATTCAATATGAGTTTATATATAATAATACAGTAGAGTCCAGATTACCTGAGGTAATATGGACCAAGGGTATCTCGATAATCAAAACTGATATACAGTTGAGTCTCTGTAGTACAATATTTCGCCAGTCCGACACTCTGCGAACTGTCACGCTGCCCACATGAAATTTTCATGTCACAACTTGTCTATGTGCATGTGTGAGAAAGAGATACTGACATAAACAAATTGTCAATCACTATTCATTCCTTTCGCAGGCATTATAGTTGGACTAATTTTTAAGTTCAGTACAATGATTACTGTAAAATAATGTTTTTACTGTATCAGTGTTTGTTATTTATCCTTACATAATGTCCCAAATCGGAAAAAGCGAAAAACGAGAAAACAAGACATTGACTGTAGTCGAAAAGGCAGAAATAATTAAGAAACTTAACTCGGGAAAAAAGTTTAGTGATTTGGCTTCATTTTATAGTATTAGACAAGCCACCATTTATGACTAAAAAAAGTCAGGATAAAATTGAGAGGTTTGTGAAAGATTTGAACAGCAAAAACAGTGACAGGAAAGTCTTAATAACTGCAGCATATTCATTTGTGTAATTCCATTTTTTTCATTGAAAATTCAATAATCTGACAAATCTCTGAAATCCGACAAGCCCCGGAACCATATGTGTCGGATTAGGGAGACTTTACTGTAATACAGAAAAGATCTTATTTAATTATTGTTAAATAAACTGAATTTGAATACATTGACATGATGATGTATATTCTATGTTTAGATTAGATGTGTGTTTTGAATATAATGACTTTTCTTATATATTGGTAATTTAAAAACGAATTGTCATTCATTTCATATTGATTTTTTATTTTTGTAATAAAACAGTTGTGAATAAAATTAAAAGTGTTTTACTATATAATTTAAAACATTTTTTAATTTATTTGCAACTGTTTTATTATAAAAATTAAAAAACTTAAATATGAGATGAATAAATTACCTTGGAATTAAATTTAATATGGAACCTCAATTTAACAGGTACTCTGTTATATTTATATCATTTTAAATTGAGATGAAATTCATTAAAATAACAATAAAATAGTTTTAATATACAGGTAGTCCTTGCCTTACAAACAGTCATAAGTCAGAATGATCAAAAGTCGGAAATGACCAAAATTTATGGACTACTAATCACTATACATTATCATGATACAATAATGAACATTAACAACAATGAACATTAATTGGCAAGAACTAAAAAAAAAAAAACAAGGATGCTTTTGGTACATCAGTTCCATTGTGCATAGACTGGTATGCATGCAAATTGCATTGAGAAATTACAGAATTTATTGATAATATCAGTGTTGTAAATATGAGTGGTCATAAGTCAGAATCATAAATTGAAGATGACCTGTATTTAGAAAATTTTTAATTTATGAAACTTTCTGTGATATAAATTTATAACAAACATATATACTCAATTTTAAGTTGATCTATATATAAAGTAAACATCTTACTGAAAAGTTAAAAATTAGCAAAAATTAGTGATGCATTTAAAAGTCAATCTCCCATTTAAACAATTAAAAAAATGATAAAAATTTAAAATTTATTCAGCTTGCAACAATTACTCAATGTATTTGTTACAATATATAAGAGCAGGAAATGTAAACTCTAATTCTATATTATACAATAATCCTGGATATTATTATGTAATAACAATAAAAGATAAAATTGTAGATTGCTTGTTATAGAATGATATACTATATTCATAATGATTGTAACACTCAGAAAAAATACAGTGGATTCTGCTTAATTGGGACAACTTTTTGCTTAATTGGACAGTAGCAGAAAAGGAATTTTCAATTTTTGATATATATTAGGGTTTTTTTTGAAAGTATGGCTACACATACATACACTAATCTTTGCCAAGATGTCAAGAAAGGACATTATAAAGGAGGGCAAATTTTCGATCCCGGAAATTTGATACCCTTACCGTCTAATGTTTCATTTTCCTGAGTTAAAACGCATTCGTTTAGCACCAGGAGTTAATTCACCTAAAGAGTTCTTTTTTTTCATGGTATTATGAAATTTATATAACTGTACGATATACAAAAACATCATATCAAAACACGCGAAACAACAGTTATAGTCTCGAACCAAGAACATCAAGAAATACGTGAATTAATCTCAAATACAGATTCTTCCACATAATAAAAACTTGCACAAAAAAATAAAATAATCAGTGATTGAAAAAGATGATAGATTAAATAATAAAAAAAAATAAAATAATCAGTGATTGAAAAAAAGATGATAGATTAAATAAGAAATCAGCAGCCGCATAAATAATTCGAAATTTTTTTAAAAATTCTATTATTGTAAATCAAATTGTTCCATTGCTGTGGCAATGACAGTTCGTTTCTCTACACGTGGTAATGATAGTGACAATCTTAAGGGGCATTAGATTAGGAAATAACAGTTATAGTCTCGAATCAAGAGCATCGAAAATATGTGAATTAATCTCAAATACAGATTCTTCTTCTTCGTAAAAACTTACATGAAAAAAATAAAATAATCAGTGATTGAAAAAAAGATGATAGATTAAATAATAAATCAGTAGCAGCATAAATAATTCGATAATTTTTATAAAATTCTATTACTGTAAGTCAAATTGTTGAGTTGCTATTGCAATGATGGTTCGTTTCTGTACATGTGGTAATGATAGTGACAATCTTAGGCTGAATTTCCTAATGCCCCTTATCTTGCCTTATAATTGAACATACATGCACAGGTATTTAGATTTATATGTATAGATATTTTATATATATAATATAGATTAAATATCTCTAATAATCATATTGCGAATAACACGTGATCGTTAAGCTTAACCAAAGTTTAACTTAAGTATATTAGGCTAAATAAAGTAATGTAAGCTATAATCAATAGAAAATTAGAAAAATATTAAAAAGA
>AYEL01076410.1:0-84818 GCA_000484575.1 Olivierus martensii
GCTGACGATTGCGATGTATGTGAGTGTTCTTGGTTCTCTCAGCTGCTGTAGGTAAATCAATCTATTTAGAAACAACTTGCACTGCTAATTATTCTAATATTACAATAATTTCCAATCTCATATCCAGGGCCAGTTCAACATACGATTGAGCTGAGCGCCTGCTCAGGACACCAAAAGGCGCTGGCGTATTTTGCGTTTTGTTATTATTATTATTGTAGTAAGATACAATTAATTTTTACACATAATTTAAACAGTGTGTGGAATGGGGACCCTCTGGCACTCCCAGAAGAAGGGTAATGATTCATGCAACAATATATAAACCGTATAATCAATGGTAATAAAGATATATAGATTCAAAGAATTTATTGTATACAATATTCGGTACACTATAAATTGGTAAACTGCAGACAAAAAGATAATAGAAAAATAATACTATATAAGTACAGAACGATTCAGAGTTTATTGTCAGTTGACTAAGTGAAATTTGAAGAAATAAATAAGAATAAGATATATTAAGAAACAATTTGATTATGAAAGCAGAGATAAATCCTAATATGTCTGAAAAATAATTTCAAATAAATTTTTTTAATGTATTAATAGACAGAATTTTAATATCAATGGAAGACAGATTTAAATTATTATACATGAAGAAACTTTAGGTTTTTATATAGCATAAATAAACTATAAGAAAAACAAAAGCTTCTTAAAAATTGTTGTAATTTTCGAGTGACTCTAACTGCAGGATCAGAAGGTGACACAAATTGCGTTGTTTTCTGCAATAAATTTGTTAGTATTAAAAGACTTTTAAACCAAACTGATAAAATAACGCTGATACAAGTTCTAAACAGAACGAAATGGAAGATCTTTATTTGAATATTTCGATTGAATTAAGGATTTTATTAACAACAACTGTTTCTGTTGACAATAGTGAATTGGGAATATTATTGTGATATTGTTTGATATACATATCACACAATGTATGATATATGTAAAAACTCACTATAAGGAGTTTTGATTAAATAAAGTTTGCATTAATTACATTTTTTATATTTCGGGAATTCTCGAGAATTCTCGGGAAATACGATTTCCCGTTCTCGATTCTTGAAGGTTTCAAAATGTCGGGAATTTGGAAACACTAGATATGAGTTATGTTGCATTTGGTACAATAAAATTAGAAATGAACATTTGGTTATTAAATGCAAACAGCATTTTTGCAATGCTGTTTGCTTGAAATGCTGTTTAATTATTGATAATTTACTTTAATGTTTACAAAAAAATTGCCTTTATTTGCTTAAATCAGAGGTGCATGATCCATGTCCTAAGGGCCACTCATAGCTGCTGATCCTTAATTGTGGGATGTGAATACAAAATTTTTGAAAAATATTTTTAAAAGGACAAAAATTATTGATTCTTATCTGGAGCACTGCCTCCAATTAATTATCACAGAAACAGTTTCTGACATTGAATTATTAGTAGAAAATAAATAGAGTTGCTTTTCTCATTAACTGAATCTTTCTTTCCTCTCATAGCTATTGTATTATAATAAACTTTGCTTATAAATGCAGTTGTCTCATTCTTTTAAATGACTGCTAAGTTTACAAAACAAATTTATTACATGGCATTGAATTTGGGAACAACTCTCAAAAGACATATTTTTAAGTCAAAAAGTTAAAAGAATCACATTATAGTGAAGTGCATGGAACAACATTTCAGTTAGTTTTAAGTGTTTTTAATCAACAAATTTTCTCTTATGTGTTGTTTCTGAAATTGAGTCTAAAAATGATATACAGTAGATTCCCAATTTATGCTGTTTTGATCTATGCAGTTTCAGAGATATGTGGATGTGCAAGTCTTTTTTTTTGTTGAACTCCATAAATGTGAATGAAAAATTCATTAAACAATTTATTTTTTTTGCAAAAATATCGCTTATGGCCTTAAATTTCCTTATCTATTTTTCAAGTATGCTCTTAAATTTCATTTGGTCATTCCATTTGCTAATACACCCATTCATGTATATTGAACTTAAGCATTGTTAGACTTATGCAGTTTTCAACTAACAGAGAGAAATTTTTTGGATTCTACTATATAATATTTGTCTATTGCAGGGATTCCCAATTTTTTTCTTGCATCAACCCCTTTTTAAAAGAATGGTTTCCTTCATCGACCCCCTAACATTTTTCTCTATAATATACAGCATACATCATCATCAAAACATAAATAATCGTAGATAAATAACTTAAAGATAACAGTTAGACTAAGAATATGAACAAAAGTTTTGAAAAAATGGTTTATTAGATTTATTTTATTATTTTTTGGACTATTCTTCCTGCGTTTTGTTTTTTTATATTGCACTTATTGCATAAAAAATTAATATATTTTAAAAAATATTATCTAATAATTATGGGGTATTAAACCATTTTTTTATTATTATTTTTTATAAATACACGATTTCGATAATTCGAACGAAGTGCTCAAAATACTCCAATTTTCACATTTTCCTAATCGTTTAATGTTTCGAGCAAGGAGAAAAATAAATTTAAAGACCATCGTGGGTGCATTGTCAAAAATCTGTTATTATATGTATTTATGCTAAAAAATGTAGTTATGAAAAAATAACAACAAATACAGAGTGAATAAAAGTTTTATTTTATTGACAAAGATTATAATCAAATAATAAACAAGATCATAATTACACTATTAATAGCGAAAAATAGCACTATTAATATCAAATAATAGTACTATTAATACAAAATAATATAAGGCAACCTTTTAGTTTACCTGCCACAATGCGATAAAATAGATGGATATATGAATGCTTATTGAATATTTCTAATGTTTAAACTTAGAATTTGTTTCAATCTTAAATTATTACATACCTTTAATTATCTATTAAATTAAGAGTATCATATTGTCACGTTTTGTGGTTTACGAGTTCGTAGAAATTAATAAAGAGTGAATACAGCTATATTTCATATAGACCAATTTATTCACACAAAATAAAATAATTTTGTTTCACTATAACTAAATCCAATACAAAATCCGATAAGTATCTTATACAACACTAATTTAGGTCTTTGATTCAGAATAACTCAGTTCTTCTTAGTCCACTTTCGCTTTCACAATTATCGCTCATTATTAACTTTTACTGTCTACGTCTCGCAGTTCAACTAAACTCAACTCACGCTTGCAGCTCGCTTATTTATGCTTGAATGCTTTTATTGTTTTTATTTGTACAGAATATTGTTAATTTTTTTTGTACTGTATTCGATGTTAATTAATGTTTGTTTTCATTTTCAAAAATAAATTGAAAAATTATAAGCGTTAAATTGTCTCTAAAAATTAATGAACCAATCCATTTTTTTTCTTTAATCCTAATCTCATTTTACATTGTTATAAAGAACATATCCTGACAATCCAATATCCTCGACTGTGTAAATCGATCTTCTTTAGATCGATTTACACAGTTTACAGTTTAATTGAACATATTTTCTATTTTGTATGAATTCTGTGTCTCGTTTTGCACGGTTTCGATTTGCACGATTTTTCCAGGATTTTTCCAAATTACTTATTACCGTGTAAATCGTGGGCTGAGTGTATACTAAATACAGTACTTTTTAATTACATCATCTTGTATTTATAAGATAAAATTCTCTATTCGGAACTGTCTGTAGCTCTAAGGCTGAACTCACACGAACCACAACAGAACCACATCACCACCACAAAATGGTGATTACCGTGTGGTTGGGTTGTGGCCAAAATCAACCACTCGCGAACCACTTATATGTGCAGTCGGTAAGGGACTGCGCGTATATATGCGCAATCCGTTACCGATTGCAGATTGAAAGGAAGCGCTGTCGGCGGCTAGTGGTCGATATGTCGCACTGTGTGAGTTGCGCTCAACCACTGACGACCATAAGTTGCAACAGCCGTTGAAACCGACTTCAGTTTAGTGGTCCGTCTGAGTTAGATAATGTATTTCTATATTAATAAAATTGTAATTCACGACCGTCCACAAGCAACCACCGTTTTGTGGTTGCTTGTGGCATGGTTTTGTTGTGGTTCGTGTGAGTTCAACTTAACTAAATAATCAGAATGGCATCAAAATTTGTACATATACCGTAGTATTTATAGGATGAGAAGAAAGTTCCATAAAACAATTTTAATTCCAAATCTGTCAATAGGATAAATATGGCGCTGTGCAATAGGAAATACGTGGGAAAGCAAAAATAAATAAATAATGCAAATCTAAAATGAAATTCAAAATTTCATGGATCTAAATTTTTCCCAAACATTCTGAAGTTCTTCCCATCCCTTGAATAATATAATATATATACAAATTTTTTATGTCATTGCACTTATTAGAGTTGCAAAGAATTCTGAATAAGGAAACTTTATTTTTCTTCCTTTGCATGGTGATTTTGTTTGAGATTCCCGTCTCGAGAATTATTGTTCTTTTTATTTTGGAATTCCAGATTCTTGAAAAAAATAAAGTCACTATGCTCCTATAGAGAAGTATGGACACGCTTTTCCCTAGACTTTGCCGACAATGAAAGTTGACAATGGAAGCCTTTCATTGGTTAGCTCCGTGTCACGTGGGTTCCAGTTTTGCCAACAATGGAAGCCTTTCATTGGTTAACTCCGTGTCACGTGGGTTCCAGACGCCATGTTTGAGACATTATGGAAGAGCTAAGGTTGGAGTTAAACTGAATTTGGCCACATGTGGCGGCGGATAATAATTTACAGTTATCTATATATAGTTATCTAAATCATTTCTTAATTCGAAGATGTCTGGTTGTGCAGCTATTGGTTTTTTATATTTCCGAGCGAAAACTTTCCAACATGCCATGACATTATGACCAACATCTAATTGAACAATACTATAGAACAAGAATTCATTTCATTATAAGGAAAATAAATGCCTAATTGAAAGAAAAAAACGAAAACATAATAAAATGTGAAAGCCGTAGTATGGGAATGAAAAATGTTGTCTCAAGTGTTTTATTTATAAAATGTCCAAATTACTTATTAATTATTGTCTTATATATTATTTATGTATTCAAATATTCAAGTTACTTTTTAATAATTTTAAAACAAGTTAAGTACTTTATGTTATACATCAATTGCCCAGATTATTTTTAAAACTTGCCCAAGCAACTTATGAAAATAAAATTTTACTTAAATAATTTATAGAGTGTAATTTCTAGCATGAAAATTTGGCAGTCTATGTTTTCTTAGCACTAATGGTAACATTGTACTTTTTCCTATCATATCTAAATACCATTCACTTTTAAAACAGTGTGTGTTTACAATTTTTTATCCGGCATTTTTTTATTATTTTTATTATTTTTTATACAATTATAAATAATTCTGAGTAACCAGTACGATTACTACCTTCGCATAAATTCTAATTATATATAATATAACAGAAAAAAAAAAAATTCTATTTTGAATCGGTACCTATATCTGTTTTGAATCGGTACCTATATCGCGTTAGACTAGATGTCTCAAACATGGCGGTATTCAAGGTCATGTCCCTACTTCTCTATAGGAACATGGAGTGACTTTAGAAAAAAATCTTATAAAATTAGGAAATTAAAAAAAACTTATGCGAATTCGTATCCTAAAAATTTCATAGAGCTACATTAATTATTTTGCCCTTGCGATATCTTCAAATCAATAAACTAAGCGAATTAATCACGTAATTTATTTCGTCACTTCTAACTTTATATTTCAAAAAGAAAAAAATAATATTTAAAACAGATACATAAACCTAAAATAACACATAGATCAATAAATTGTACAAAAATCATTCGTTTTGTTGCAATTTTAAATATTTACTAGTTAGCCCCTGGTCACTATGTGCCCAAATAAACCAAAAACGAAACATTTGTTTCGTTTTTGGTTTATTAACTTTTTGGTTTAACTTATCTGTTAAATTTAAGATTTTTCATTTATTTAGTATAACCTTGTATATAATGCTTTTGCTTGTTTTTCTCCTCCAGACCAAACTTTGAAATTCTTTTTATATGAAAATGGCAACTAACAAACTCGATTTACCGATTTAATTATTTAGAAAATAATTATAATTTTTATCTTAAAATAAAAAATTATAATTTTTGAAATGAATAAAATATGTGCCGCCGACTTCAATCTGCATTTGTATAGTGCATCAGATAGGTGACGCCGCACTACGTGATGTGCCGCAAAGCAGAAATTCTCGACAATAATCTAGCTCTGCCATTCTCAACCTGCGGCCCGGAACGCACAATCATGAATTTAATGAATGCGCGGAATTCTCCTCCCACATGGAAAAAAAAAGAATAAAAATTCTGATATTAAAAATTTTTTTTTTTAAATCTGGAAGAATTAGAATTTTCCTAATTTGTTAGGTTCTTTCTGATGCACTCATAAAAATTTTTCACGTGACACCAACTGGTTGTCAACTGCTTATATAGCATGTTGCTGCCCGCTTAATGTAGCAAACAAACATATGTGGCCCGGAGAAATAAAAGGTTGAGAACCACAGATCTAGCTGAGTTAAAGTGATCCAATGCAGCACGCTTACATAAGATTCTTGGATTATTGTCGAGAATTTCTGCTTCATGGCACATCAGGCAGGGTGGCATCGCCTATCTGATGCACTTATATAAATGCAGGTTGGATTCAGCGGCGTGGCACGATGCGCTCGATCGCAACAGGTAAAGTAAAATTTTACTTAGAAGCAAGATTGATGTCGAAGTATGACATTACATTAGGATGACGTAGCTTCAGAAAATATCAAGTTAATGAATAGTAATAAATTTTTATAATTTATATTTAATTTATTTTAATAATTTATTTTTTAATAATTTATTTTTATAATTTATTGCTGTTATTGAATAACTTTTCTAAAAAAAGTTCATATTATCACAGTAAAAATTCCTTTAGAATACGTCTATGTCACATGGCTCCCAAGCGTGCTGTTAGGATGACGTGTGCAACGTGATTTCTAGACATTAAGTGTGCAATTTTGAAGTTTTGATTTTGCTTACGATGAACTTTTTTGATAGACTAAAGTTATTTTGGCTGAATTCTGCTTTTCACGGAATTGCCAAATGTGATACCATTCAATAGATCTCATCAAACTGGTCAAAAATTATAATAGAACCATGGATGAAAGCGGCAGCGATTAGCAGATATTTCAAAATATTTACCTCAGAATTGGTAAACGAACCATGTACCGTTGCCATATTGAACAAGAAATAAAACATCACATGACCATCATTGTAATGACAAAAACCTGCTACGGTTTTACACCTTGTTTTAAAAGCCAAAAATACGCCAGGAATTATTCTTCAATTATATGGGTTATGATTTTATGCTGAAATCCATAAGTTACTCATGCAATTTATGGATTTATATATTGTATATACATTAATATATATAATATATATTTGCATCAAGATGTGTAATTACATCATCTTGAAAGTGTTCGCCAAGGAGTTTGAATATAAATCTGCGTGATACCTTCAAGTTGTATTACAGTAAACACCCGTATAACGTGCTCTCCAATAACACGAATTCATGTAACGAAATCTCTTTTCTATAACACTAATTCATGTAATTTTCATCTTGAAAATGTCATGCAAGACATTGTTCCTTTCAAGATGGCATTGCACACAGGTATCGATACTTTATTGCGATAAGTACTTTTTCATATAGCTACTTATCGGTTCCATTTTTGCGATTGATTTATATATCAATTTATTACTAGTAATATGACTAAAAATATTATGCAAAAATCTCAGATTCCGTGCCAGAATCTTGCCGTTATTTTTCAGCACAGATTTTAAATAATTATTATTTTTTTGTTATTTTAAACATTATTTTAGTTACTTTTTAATCTACTTTTAATCATCGATGAGTTAAATATAATAAATATTTATTGATTACTAGCGAATGAATTAAAATATTCTTAATTAATAATAATGAAAAATAAATATATATTTTCATTCAAATATGAATTCTAGGTAAGATTCTTGATTGATTGTCAAGTTTTTGCGTCACATCATATCGGGCCGCATGGCGTCGCCTATCTGATTACAGTTATAGACGCAGGTTGAAGTCGGCGGTGCGACATGTTTGATCGCATCAGAGTAAAATAAAATTTTACCTGGTATCATATTAAATGAATTATTGCAAAATTTCCTCCTGGTCTTCAGGAGACATATTTTGCTTATTACTTCAATTTCTCCAGATCGGAAGAGCGTCGTGTAGGGTAATTTCTCCAGCCAAAAAAAAAAGTTGATTTTTTTTGATCTGTGTATAAGCCGATTGCAAAATTTCCTTCTGATCTTCAGGAGACGTTCAGTAAGTTATGGTTTTACTTATTACTTCAATTTCCAGACAAAACGCTCAATAAGTTATGGTTTTGCTTATTACTTCAATTTCTCCAGCCAAAAAAAACGTTGATTTTTTTGATCCATGTATAAGCCGACCACCCACTTCAGAAATTTGTTTTTGAGAAAAAATCCTCGGCTTATACACGAGTATATACGGTGTGTGTGTATATATATATATATATATTTTAAAAGACATCTTTACCATACACTGCTCAATATTAATAAACCATGTAATGTTCAGCTCACAAAGCAGGTAATAACACACAGAAGTTTATTAAAACATATAAACTTTAATTAAAGTACTTTCAGCTTTATCCAGCTCTCATCAGTAAATATATATCTTATAAATCTGTTAAGAAGAGAGTGGAAGAGCATAAACTGATGTGGAAGGTAAGAAAGGTAATACTGCCATTGCCCAGAGATTGATGAGTTATAATGCCATTGCGAATTGGGATCAAACTAAAGTGATTAAGATTATTAACAATCCATATAAAATTAGGGTGGCTGAGACTATTGAAATTTTTTCTAATAAATTGAAAGGGTTGAATGTTATAAACCATAATTGTGAGGAAGTTAACTTCAACCTATTCTATTTTATTTTATTATGCATTTTATTATTTTTCGTTCTTTTCTTATTATCTAACGTATTATATTTTAGTTTACGAGTAACTTACTTCCATCTTCTCCATCATCTTAGCAATCACATGATACAGAATCAGGAACCGTCCTCCGGAAGAGCTGTCCAGGTAATGACGATCATCAGCTAATTTTACCATTGGTCCGATATGAGAATGTAAGAATGATCTCGTATTGATGTTTTGTTTAATATATAAATTAATTGTAAAGAGGATAACATGAATGAATAACTCTGTAAGCTAATAAATTATATAATTAAATTGTAAAGAGGATTCATGAATTGACTACTCTGTAAGTCTGATATGAGAATGTAAGAATGATCTCGTATTGATGTTTTGTTCGTATATTGATCTCATATTGATGTTTTGTTCGTATATAATTAAATTGTAAAGAGGATATGATCTGTATTGATGTTTTGTTCGATATAGAAATGAATTGTAAAGAAGATGACACAATGTTTTGTTCAGTATATAATTAAATTGTAAAGAGGATGACATGAATGACTACTCTGTACAATTTAAACTTGTTACATGTATTTATGTAAATGAAGCAACACGGGACTGTACGTCACTCAATATAAAAGCTTTAAACATGTTATGTATAAGTAACAAGTTTAAAGTTATTAAGTCCCATGTTGCTTCATTTACATGAATGAAGCAACATGGGACTGTATATCACTCGGATATAAAAAGCCTACAAAAACGGCAACAGAATGAGATGTTGTATTGACGTAGAGTTGGTGAAGTGACATTTGAGTTTCTTGTAAAGATCGATGATTGTTTGAAATTTGTATCAGTGGTGGAGGTAGTAGCATTTAAGTAGTATTTAAGGTTTATTTCTTGTGAATAATTGGATTGTTGATATTTGAGTTAGATTAAACAACTTTCGATGATTATTTGATTGTTGCTTTATTATAGTTTTAATAAAGCATTTATTAACACTTTGTAAATGTTTTTGAGTCTAATAAATTTATATTTTTTTGTTATTTAACATGTTTGAGAATTTCTTCAATTTATTAGCATAAGTTTCTAACATTGTTGTTTGTTCTAGTTCTAACACTTAATCGGTACTTTCAGTTATAAGTTCCGATTTCCGGTTTTGCTGTGCCAGTTGAACGTTAATTGTAGTTAGATTGTTTTTGAGTGGCTTAGTTTATAATTATTATTATTAACATTCGTTCTAATCCACGACTTTGCATAATGAATCAGAAAAAGTTAGTGCAGCATGGGAATACGAGGAAAATAGAAATATGATTAGGGCATTGAAGAAACAGACGTGGCATATACGTCGAACGGACCTATTATAAATAGGGAGTAATATTGGTAATCTTGAAGGGCATTAGTTGGGTTATTATTTTTTCGCCAAGAGTTATGACGTAATATGCCATAACTCCAAAATTTAATATTTATTCGAATTTAAAATTTTTATAAATTAGAATACGTTTCGAATGTATAACAATATTTAATGTATTCTTTTTGTGTAGTTTGTAGTATTTACTGATGAGAGCTGGATAAAGTCGAAAGTACTTTAATTAAAGTTTGTGTTTTAATGAACTTGTGTGTGTTATTGCCTGCTCTGTGAGTTGAATGTTACATGGTTTATTTTTTTTTTCTTGTCTTCTCTGTAAGATATCAAAACCATAAATACTACATATATTTTATACATAGATTATTCAAATTTAAATAATACTAACTTCAAGGGAACTTATTCCAAACAAATTTGGCTTGAAAGTTTAGATTTGTTTAGATTATTCAAAATTTTATTCACTTTAAATTCTGTTTAAAGAGTACTATATGCAATTTGAGAAAATTGAGGTTCAACAAATTTTATTTTTTTAATTATATTTTCGAAGAATAATGTCATAGGCTCATAGAACTAATTTTGGGAAACACCCCAACTTTTTAAAAACTTTTTCTTTTCACGTTGGTTATAAGAAAAAATTTTCCAGTCCCAAGCATTTCGTTATAAACTTATTCCATTGTATATATCCCATTCCTCTAAAAAAACTTGTTGTGGGCTCTGTCAGCCTGTCAGTTCCTTCTATGTTTAAATGGAATGCTTATGTCTAATTATCATAATTAATTGTTATATTAACTGTTTAGAATACAAAGATTTTTCTTTACCTTATATTTTTATAATACAATTTTAATTCTATATATCTTATAATGTACAGTTACTTAAAAAAAGTGAAAAAAATTCATATTGTCAGGAAACTGCCCAGGCCCCTCAATCTTCTACAGGCTCCAGGAATTTGTCCCGATTTCCCCCCGTCTCGGTATATTGTAAATACTTTCTTCTTTTCAATTATTTGATTTAAATTATGCTACCAAATAATATGAGGGATATATTTGGTGGTGGCCACCTTTAGAACCTATTATTGGCTGGCCAACATCCATAATAAGTTCAACAAGAAAAGTTGAAAGATGAGGCTCAATGGGCCTGATCCAGATTCCTCTTAGTAAATTGAGGTATGAGATATGGATCCTCCAAGATAGGAAGTGATAAGTTTTACCATGCAACTGTCTGGTTAATTTCTTCTTTTCATGCATCCTTAACTGCATACTTTAGTTTTCATCCATACTATATTCTACAAAACAAGAAAAAATTCCAAAACACTTATCAATTACAGTCAACCACATACAATTAAAGTTTGTACCTGTGTGTTTTAGTTTTTTTATGCTTTTCATATATTAGATTATAAAAAAAATCAATGATATTTTATTAATAAAATTATATTTATTCCTTTCCCTCTTAATAATATGATGCAACAACAAATGAATATATAAGTTTTATCCTTACTGTTTCATTAACCACACTATGTTCATTGAAAACGACCATTCTTGGTTGTTGAATTGAAGTCAGATTAGTTCCTAATACTTTTATTGGTCGACCTCCACTGTAAAATATTTAAACAAAAATGTTTATAAATTAAATTGCAATTAAAAAAAAAATACAAATAATTTAATTTTTTTGTTTTACAAAAATATAAAAAAAAAAACAATATTATAACTAAAAATTTTAATAATATATGAATACACTTCTATACTATAAAACTGACATAAATATTTATATACACATAATGTATGTATTCTATGTATACATGTATTTATATATAGGACAATGAATAAAAACATTAATTTTCTGTGACAGGATAAAAGGTTAATTCACTATTATGAAGGTTAATTCACTATAGATAGCACAGGATAAAAGGTTAATTCACTATAGATAGCACAACTTTCCTGTTTAATTTCATTAAAATACATTAATTAATTCAAAAGATATTAAAATATTTCAGAAGTTTGAATATCTATCATTTTATAATTAGGTGAAATTATAAGATTAAAAAATATGATTTTGAGATTATTTTCAATGATGGAACATCCTTATTAAATTTCATAAAAATCTACTAATTAATTTCAAAAGTTATTATTATGAGAGAGAGAATAGAATAGTAATTTCATAAACCCTATTTTCCACTTTGAAGTAGACTAAAAAATAAACAATTTAATAAATTCTGTTAATTTTATAAAATAATGTCTTTCCTGAAATTTATTTATCTTTATGAATGTAAATTATTAACATGCAGAAAAACTATTGAGAAATTCCTAATACAGTCCAATAAAACAGCATTAAATAGCAGTCATATTTTATTGTAATATTTTCAGCTACAATTTGTAGGCATATTCAACACTATAAAATAAGAACAGAATTACAGGAATAACAGAATAATTTTTTCTTTAAATCTTGCAATTCTGTTCTTGTTTTATAGTACTAAATATGGCTACATATTATAGCCAAAAACATTACAATAAAATATGATTAACTGGTGGGCAGGTTGAGACTCCGTATAACAAAAACTCTGATTAAATGCTTTCTCTCAAATAGTGTTCACATAATTTTGACTCATCCTGTATATAGTTAAACATTAAAAACTTGTAATGGATATTCTATTCAAGATATGCCTTTATTATGTGAATCTATAGAGATTAAGCATTTATTAGCAGTTAAGAATAAATTTAATTATAAATAACAAACTTTTTTGGCTGTTTGCCATCTTCATATTATAATGTTGGGACATTATATGTATTATATAATGTTCATTATATTATACTAAAAACATAGAATAACTTATACTATGTCTTTAGTATAATATTTGATTATAAAACTTTCATAACTATTAATTGTAAGTAGATAAATTTGGAAGACTGTAGATATAGTAGAGGATGAGTTTTATTTATAAATGAATGTTAAACACTTTCTTCAGCAAAGTATAAACTAAAGATATAAAAATCAGTTTAATTTTATTGAAAGTGGTAATTTATCAATTATTTATAGATAAATCTGTATTTTAGATTTAGTTGCCTCTCTTCATATTTGGACTATACATTTATATATGAACATTTGACTGTTTATACTATTATATTTTAAAGCACTGAGAAGCAGCAGAGTAATTTACTTCAAACTTTTTATTCCAGAACTAAGGTTTTTGGCTCTCACAAGCCATCCTCAGGTTCACATAAACAGTTACATACAGTTTTTTAGAATTCCTTAACAGATAAAAATAAAAAGAACAAGAATACAGAATCCCGTGTTCCATAGAATTTCGATTCAAATTATAATAATTTAATATAATTTGAATCGAAATTCTATGGAACACGGGATTCTGTATTCTTGTTCTTTTTATTTTTATCTGTTAAGGAATTCTAAAAACTGTATGTAACTGTTTATGTGAACCTGAGGATGGCTTGTGAGAGCCAAAAACGTTAGTTCTGGAATAAAAAGTTTGAAGTAAATTACTCTGCTGCTTCTCAGTGCTTTAAAATATAATAGTATAAACAGTCAAATGTTCATATATAAATGTATAGTCCAAATATGAAGAGAGGCAACTAAATCTAAAATACAGATTTATCTATAAATAATTGATAAATTACCACTTTCAATTTGACTGTTTATTATATCTTAATTACATTTGAAAAGAGAATGTTTAATGCTCAAATATCCTCAACTAAATAATTTTATAAATTATAATACAGTATAGTATTCTAACTTTCATGTTTATATTGTTTCTTTATCTTTAAAAAGTTTTATGGATTAGTAGATAATAATAAAGTACTGAATTTGATGATTGTCTTTATAGATTTCAGAAAAAAAGGTTACTAAATGTAAAACGAAAATGGAAAGTTACATGAAAATAAGTATTTTTGGATTAAACTTACAAAAGAAATTCATAAGTTAATTGTTATTTATTTTAAGTTGTATGTACAGCTCCGGCCAAAATGTTTGTCACCTCACCGGATACGTTCGGCTTCCTTACAATACTCGGCTTCAGCATGCATTAATTTCCTCGGTAACGTAGGCACTAATGTGCTTGCGGAGGGATCGTCCATTATGTAGTTCGCTAGCAATGAGGGGTAGGGTTCTGATAGCGGCGAGAGAACTGTGACGTGTTTAAAATGAATATTAAAGTTTTCATAGAAAACGAATGGCGGACTAATATTATGGCTTTCGTAATAGATAATAAAAAACTATGTGCGATAGGTGGAAGTGATAATTTTTCCTGAAATACTAATCGAGATACAGGGATGAGAATGACGTAGTCAAACGTCATCCTCATCTCTGCATCTCGATACTGAAGACAATGCCTCGTGCCATCACGAAAGAAATTAGAGATTTGGTAATCCACCATAGAGAAAATGGTGTTTCGGTGAATGAAATTGCTGAAATGTTGGACATCAGTAGGAGAACAGTTATTAGGATATGCAAATGTCCAGCAGAAAGAGGCACGTTGTCGCCATTTAAATCAACAGGCAGACCCAGAGTTTTTCTCTATGGTGGATCGATGTATAAATTTATATTGAAAAAGCATTTATTGCCAACTTGTTTCTATGTTATTATTTATACATTGTTAAAATTACACATTACAAACTAATCGTTTGAGATTTACATATATAATTCGATAGTTGTATTTGGGTGGGGATATTATATTCAACTGTCTGCAACGATAAGCGAATATAGCAAATTCGAAATCCGTTTATATACACCGGAACATTGTGAACATACGTAGGAATATATTCATAATCGTCGCGTTGAACGTTATAAGTGGAATGAAATGCCATCGTTCAGTTTCTTCCTGTTGTATCCCAGAAAACACTAAAAGATATTACGCACGCAACGCGTCCCTCTCTCGTCAGGGACTATGCAAGGAGGGATGTCATCCATATATACCGCATACTCACTCAATATAAGTTTATTTTACATGTTTGCTTCAAGAACTTCATCAACAATTTAATAACCTGTCTTTATTGGGATTTCCTGCACGAGTTCGTTAAGCAGCCAGAAGGCAGCATTGCGGGCTGCTTAACATGAATAAATTTCATCCTACATTTTCTGCGGATCTGTCTTTACGAATCCATTGGAAATTGTAGGACGTATAGAAGAGACACTTAACAATAGCTAGGGATGGGTTCGGCCCACTTAACCAATACAGATATGAATCGGGCGACCTGTTAACTATTCAAATGCTCCGGGTGGCACTAGCAAACCGTTGTAATTAATTAAAAACACAAATATCAAGTTTTGTAATGGTCAATACGGGTAAAATTTCGACATAATAAAATGTTTAAAATGATTATTGATTGAATGATATAAATATTATTGATTAATAATAATCAGATTTTTTAATCTTTGAAATCCTCCAACGTATTGAACGCTAGACAACAATATTGGAGACTCCCTTATTCGAAAGGAAAAATTATGAATGTTTGTCAAACTGACACTTAAGTAGCAGGGACATAATTGTGTGTGTGTTTGAATTTCGCGAGAAATGATCATCTTTCCAATTATTACAGTTATAAATTATCATATTTCTTTTTTATACAAAATAACTAAAACATTTGTAATGATATACTTGTATTTAAACTATTTTCAAATATTACTTTCTTAATAATTACGTTTGGTTTCAAACCATCTGTTACCTTATTATAAAAAAGTAATGCTGCGAGTGATAATACTTTAGAGCGATCAGTCTTGCCAATTTACCTCCCATACTTTGCGTAACCCACCTCCCCTACATTGAATGCGTGTGGGACACGTCTAACGCACTCAATGTAGGCAGCACGGTATGTGGATTGGAAACTGTAGCCGATCATGATTTCCGGTTTCCAGCGCCTAGTTGAAAGTGACAAACATTTTGGCCGGAGCTGTACATTAATGTACATATAACATATACACAGATAAAGATGGGTGATCAAATCTGAAAGCTTATACTACTGTAACACTAAACTTTTAGCATCATTTATTTGCCATTCATTTATATTCATTATTAGTGTGTTTTGTTTTAGATTTTTATTGCAGGAGCTTTCTACAATGTTTATGATAAATAATGAAAATTAAATTTCAAGCATTTGCAATCATAAATCTAAAATAATATTTATTTTGTTTAAGTAATTTTTTTGGATATGAAAGGAAATATGGAATTTTTTTTTTCCTATAAATATTAAATAACTATCAGTATTATAATCTTTATTATATTTAAGTTGAAATAAAATAAATTATTTACCAGTACATTGCTTTTAATTAAAACTGATTAATACGATTTATTCTTTAACTATTCTTAATATGATAATAATAATTAGAGAGCACTAATGGCAGTAGTGACTTCTAAAAACAAATTTATTTCAAGATAACGTAGTACTTTTTATCTAATACCAAGATCATCATCAGCGTATACAGTATTTTAAAAAGAACAGAATTATAACTTGTGTTTTTATAATTTGAAATTCAAATTGTGTGTATACATTGTTGTAAATGTGAGAGCATTTATCGTAAATTAATTCTATAAAATTTAGATATATACATAATAACATTACGTAAATATAATAATAAAAAATATATAAATAAAGAAATAATAAAATACAACAATATAATAAAGATGATGATAAAATATAAAATATTTTTGTAGTCTTCTACAATGTAGATTGACTCTAGGTGACGTTTTAAGTTTGTCTCTCTATGACGTAGTGCCATGCGAGTGACAAGTCCACTTGCGGCTTATCGTTTATCATTATGTTATTTTTACTAATTCGGAGTAATTCAAGCGCTTCTAGTATATACTTATGTTTAGTATTAGTAACTTTTCTAATAAGTTTTACGTCATCCCACTTTATTTGAAGGTCGTCTTTGTAAGCTTTAGTAGACAATGCGTTATTAAGCCTGCCATGAACTATATCCGAAGCGTGTTCTCAGATGCGGTGTTTTATAGCTCTATCTATGACTCCCACATAAAATTCTTGTCTGTTGTTGTTAATATTCGTGAAAGGTATAGAATATACTCCTGCGAGGTCAAGTTCTGGCCTTTATCGTTTCTTAACAGTTAGAAGACTGTTGGGTTTCTCTTGTAAGTAATATCGGTCGGTGACCTTTTTATTAAATTTTTAACAATGTTAGATTCCAACATTCTGAATGGGACACAAGCCCTAGGTGGTTTTGGGCTTTGTTGTGTAATGTTATTGGGAGTGGGTAGCTCAACAAGTGTATTCGTTGTAATAGATCTCTGAACTTTATTATAAATATATAATAATTTTTTTTTAATATATATTAACTTTATAATAAAGTTCAGAGATCTATTACAACGAATACACCTGTTGAGCTACCCACTAGTGTTGTGCACAAATGAAGCCTGGAGTCGCGAGAATTCGATTCCATCGACTCTGACATCAGTGTTCAGTTCGCACGCGAGGAGTCGACTCCAAAGTCTGTCTCTGAGTCTGCGCGAATAGAGAAACAAGTTCAGTTGATTATATTTGTTTCCTCATCTACACAAATTTCTTAAATTAAACGAAACTATCATTATTCCTGAAACATTAATCGTTTTCATAACATTAATATTGAGATTAATGTTATATATTTTAAAAGTGTCATATGTTTAATAAATAGGATAATTTCCCGAAATTTTTTTGTGATGGAATTTTTTACGGCAATAATAATTCTAGATGAAATGCTTTCCCAGAAAAATAGATGCATATTTTCTCCTCCTGTTTTACAAAGGGAAGAATGAAATTTATTATATAATAAACCTCAAAAATTAAAACTTAAAGTAGAATTAAAGGAAAAAAGAGGAATAAAAACATATGTTCGTAACTTTATGATGTCATTACATATATATAGGGCATTTCCTCATAAATTGTGTCTGTAATTGTATCTTCCCCGCAATATACCGTAGTTTGTATGGGCTGCATCTTGCACTAATTCCGAGGTACCGTGCTTGTGCCATTGGTCAGTATAAGTGGGACAGTTTGTTTTTTCATATACTAGAGGGCTTCAATAACTCGACTACATACCTTCAATACACTAATTACATTTTCTCCACGTAACGAATATTAAATAAATTAATCAAAAACAGCCAGCTTACTGGGAAGTGGTAGGAATATCGCAATGGTGCCTTGATGGAAAGTACTCAGAATAAGGAAAAAAAACACATAAAAAGGTTGCTGTTCAGGACTAAAATTTTGGTAATCGATTTCAATTATATACATCATTCGCATGGTTAAGTTTCTGCCCCAACAGATCTTTCTTCTCATGTATTGCGTGCTTTCATGGAATGCACAAATCTTTTCTAGGAAGGGATCAATTTAAAGGCTAGATTCGGGTCCTATCAGAAAAAACCGGAAATAATGAATAGATCAAAAATAAATGTGTCGTTGTTGATGTAAACACGACAAGGCAGTTCATAATCTTTACACATTTTGATATCAAAGGCATTAGACAATTAAACAACGACATTTACCATCACGTCTTAGTTCTACACATATATTCATTATTTTAAATCAAATTGATTTCAATCTCAATGATTTAAATAGTAAAAGATGTATTATTATTTTTTCAAAAATACATAAAATTATCGATTCAGTTATGACAAAAAAATGATTTCTTTTTGCTATTACAGAAGAGCATAACTCTTTTTGTCGTAAGAATTTTTGATAAAAGAATAACTAGGCTTACATCTACTTTTTTAGCCAAGTATTATTATTGCATTGTTATTTTCATTTCTGTTTATTAAATGTGAGGGAAAACAGTTTCCTTTCTGTTCATTACTGTATGGATATATTTTCTTCTCATGCATGTACCTAAATCTGTAATTTTATTTTTATAATGTTTATTGTTCTAACATTGTATTTACTAGTGGGTAATAAAATAGCTAAAAAACTTGTCGAATATTCCATATTTACTATAGGAAAAGGAAGTTTTGTCCTTTCTATATACTTTGCAGGGAATAGATCTCTTTCCGTGTTTTTTTCGAGTTAATTATACAAATAAACTAATTTTTTCAAAAAATATTGACTATCATTGCCAATAGATGGCGAAACCAGCATATGGGAATCGACTCCGCTCGACTCCTTCGACTCTCAGGCTTCTGGAGTCGAACACTCGCGACTCCATTCGCAACCCATCACTACTACCCACTCCTAATAACATTACACAAGTGGACTTGTCACCTGCATGGCGCTACATTATAGAGAGACAAACTTAAAACGTCACCTAGCGTCTATCTACATCATAGAAGACTACAAAAATATTTTATATTTTATTATCATCTTTATTATATTGTTGTATTTTATTATTTTTTTATTTATATATTTTTTATTATTATATTTACGTAATGTTATTATGTATATATCTAAATTTTATAGAATTAATTTATGATAAATGCTCTCACATTTACAACAATGTATACACACAATTTGAATTTCAAATTATGAAAACACAAGTTATAATTCTGTTCTTTTTAAAATACTGTATACGCTGATGATAATCTTAGTATTAAATTGAAAGTATTCCGTTATCTTGAAATAAATTTGTTTTTAGAAGTCACTACTGCCATTAGTGCTCTGTAATTATTATTGTTGAAGTGTTTTAGGCAGTTTAACGTTTGTTTCATATGATTCTTAATATGATATTACAAATATAATAATACAAATTCTCATTATTAAACTATAAAATGGTAAAATAAATATTATACTGTTAAATTTATATCTTATTTCTTCATAGTTTATGTACCTGTTTTGTAAAATTAATTACTAGAAATAATTATAATTTCAGCCTAAATAGGATATATAATTTTATTACTGGTATCATTATAGAAATATAATATTTGGTATATATACAGGTGGTTCTCGACTTTCATACTTAATTGGTTCCTGAAATGTGTACAAAAATTGAAATATACGAAAGTAGAGCAATGTAAAAAAACATGTTTTTTTAAGTGTTTTTAAAATATTTATTTTATAATATCAGCAATATTTGAAATATGTATTTTACACCAAAACAGATAAACTGACAACATACAACATAATAAGGGAGAAGAGAGAGGCTACAAGGAATTTTTGGGATACATGTCAATAAAAATTTAATTGTTAAATGTATGAAATAGCAAATTGTATGAAAGTTGAATGTACGAAAGTCAAGGACCACCTGTATACTAATACTACACTATAATCCTTTACCTAATAAAGCTTTTTAGTGGATGAATATAACGAATTGTAGGATCAGCTGTATAAGTAAAAGGTTCTGTATATGTTAAATTAGCACCATCAATTCTTAATAATAATTGTGAAACTTGATAAGAAGGCACAGGAGAACGAGTTGTTCGACAGCTTATTTGACTACTACTTGCGAGTGATCTAAATAAAATACAAAATAATTTTATTTTTTATTTTAAAAAAGAATTATTTAGTTTTAAAATTAAATTTTGAAATAAATAATTTAGCTTTTAAACAACCAAATGATTCTTGCATAAATATATATATTAGTATATGTATTTTATGTGAGAATCAAATCATTTGGTTTTAAATACTTTTATCATTTAATTTTCATAAAAATCATTTAAATTAATGAATAAATTATTATTATTTTTTCTTGTGTGATAAGAATTAAGATTTTCTTAAGTTTGCTTGAGATATATTGTAATAAATAATATTTGCTTCAAAAATTCCATTTATGTATTTATTGATTATCTTTAATTCTTGTGTGCATATGATTTTGTCAATAATTGGAAAATTAAATTGATAATCATTGCCTGATGTAAGTTTTCTTTGATTGTTAGTCATAATATGAATCATATTCTTAATTTATTGATTATAGGTTGAAGATAGATATTCAAGATAACTATGCAGAGTGGAGGAGTAGATTGTGATGCCAAAGTAATTGTTGAAATAAAATTTGCTGAGAATCACATAGAGATCATGAAAGTTTGAAATATTTGACAGATATCTCTTTGTGAATGCAGTTTTTTTTTGAAGTTGATTTATTAGAAAATGTAAATAATATTTATAAGATAATTTATAGTAGAAAATGATTCCTAAATCTTTATGGAGTTCTACAGGGGTGATTGAATGTCCAAAACAATTGAGAGGTGAAACATCACTGAAGTTTTGAGAGAAAAATCATATAAATGGATTTATTATAGTTGATATTTAATTTATTCTCTGTAAACCAATCCAACTATTATATGAATATCATTAAGCAAGATTAATTTGTTGTTATTAAATAATTTGAATTGTCTGCATATCCAAGCAATTTGGAATGGATGCTAAAAGAGAAGACTGGATTCACATATAGTACAAAAAGAAAGGCACTAAGGGAAGATCTTTGAGCAATCCCCAAAGTAGGTATATAATTTGAAGAGATATAATTATTGCAAGTAATATAAAATTTTATATTTTTTAAGAACTTTATGATCCAAAATATAAAGAGATAATCGATAGTGAAATTATTAATCATTTTATGATACAGAGTGCTGATGTTTATTGAATCAAAAGCAGCTGTTAAGTCCAAGTATAAGTTGTGTATTTTCTTTGTTTTCAAAGTTTCTGTATATGTCAGAAGTCCAATAGATTTGTTCTTTAAGGCATAATATTGGATGGGAGATATTTAATGTTTCAGACTATGAGCAATGTATTTTAGAAATATTTTTTGAAAATCTAAAGCATGCAGTCGGTTATAGATGTGAGGCCTGCACAGCCCGCAGGGCCTGAGGATGTTGTAGACAGGCGTTGGCCTAAAGTGCGGTGAGGGACGTGTATAAGGACGGGTAATGAGAGTCAGCAGATAAAACAGAGACAATGTTCAACATGAACAACTTCCTTTATTATGAGAGATTTCATTCACTATACAAGTGAATTAAAATTTTATACAGAGAGGAGAAATACCTGATTTATAAAGTATTAATTCTCTGGGAAACACAATCGGAAGATACAAATTCGGTGAAGGCTGATGAGGTGGTCACTATTCACAATTTATAGTCTTTAGTCTCTCTACTTTACAGTCTTTAGTTCTTTTACAAAATTAAAGATACACACAGAAGAAGTCAGGAACAGGGAAATCCTGTAGATGAGAAAGATAGCTTGAATCCTCAGAGAAAAATAAAATATCAATGATCTGAAATCGAAGTCGTCGTCCTAGCACCAGTAAACTACTAGGCTGGATAGATGAAATAAAATAGTGGCGATCGTGAAATCGGTCAGAAACGGCAATCATGAAGCACACAGCTAGAAATCGGAACAAACATTGGAGGACAAGCAAGCAAGCTTCGATCGAGAGTGTATCAGATCTTAAATATCCAAGACCTTTTGACCCTTATTCCCGAGCTAAGAACAAGGATGTTTATCTCTCTAACTTACAGATGGTTCAGGTATCATTTCTTAGATTTTGAATCAACATTTGAATAGACCATTTCATCAAAATTCATTATTTAAAAGAACAATAACTAATCATAACACGTCTGTAATCATATTGCAGCTTTGGTTACAAATTCCTTCTTATTTCTTCTATTTCTCTTGCTGGTTTTAATTACATCTTAATTATTTTTTTAATTATATTCAGAGTTCCGGTACCTCACATAGATATTGGACAACAAAATGAAGGATCAGATGTATTTTTTGAATTTTTTAAATATAGGAACCATTAGCTCTGCACCATCTGTTCAGTAAGTATCCAGTTTCTTAAGTTCATTTAAAGAGAAAAGCAATGTGGTTTATAACTGGTGGAAAAATTTTCTGATAGAAGAAGAACAGGATGTTGTAAGGACCTTTGGAATTTTTATTCATGAATTTTAAAGCCATTATTATTTCATTCTCTGTAAATTCAATTTGCTCCTTGATTAAAGGCTTAATTTGAAAATTGGTGGTATCTTGACTAGAAAATTTAAGAGACAGAAGATCACAAATATCTAGAAACAACTTGTAGGAACATAGTGATTTACTCGGTTTAGATCAGTAAGATATAGAATTTATAACATATCATAATTTTTGGTTATTTCCAGTATATTTATGTAGGTTTATCATGATATATTGTTTTTTATCTGTCTTTAAGCAGTTTATGAGATCTCATTTTAACTTGAAATAAGCATACTGATCAGAGAAATAGCCAAATTTCTTCCATAATTTGTACTGTTTATTCAATTTGGTTTTTAATTTTCTGGTACTTGATGATATCCCTATTAATTTCTTAACTACCGGTATTTTTGTTTAAATTGGTACTTAGTTTAGTATTACCTTATCAATCCATAAGTATAAGGATGAATAGAAATCTTCCAATTTAATATTAGTTTGTTATAAAGTGTGCCAAGAAAAAAACATATTTCAGTGATGATATGCTCCCAATTACAATTTTTTCAGTGTAGGAAATAATCTGTGGAACATTTGTTTAATTTTAATAAAGAAAAGGATATGAATAACAGAAGCTCGTAATCAGAGTTAAAACCAGGAGTAAGAGTAGCAAAGCAGTTTGTAATAGTAGTAAAAATTAAATCCATATAATTCTGATGTTGAGTTGGAAAATTAATAATTTGTTGAAGATTATTTGTTAAATAGATATCATTGATGAAATTATGTTGATAGTCTAATAGAAAAGAATATTCTGGATAAAAATTAGGCCTATGAAATATTATTGAAATTGAAATCTCTGCAAATGATGAAATGATATTCAGAAAAATTATTTAACATCAATTTCAGTTTATTACTTAAAACAAATTTATTATCTGGAGGATCAGAGGGCAATAAGTAGATGTAGGCTATCACTAATTTTATCTTCTCAAAGCCTATTACAATAGAATCAGTGTAAGATAATAAAATGTTAGCAAGAGGGAGAGATCTTTTAAAAATTATAGAAGTAATTCCACCTTTTTTATCCTTTCTATGAGTCTCTATCAAACTATAAATATTTATCAAAGTATTATTTTATTTATAATCATACATATCTATATATTTTTAACAGAATAGAAAAATAAATGAAAGAATCAGTAAGATGATCTTTGTTGATAATAAATAAGACATGAATGTTGTGTGACTGAACCAGTGAATTTTATAATCATGCAAAAATTTTCCAATTTTTGAATACTCTGTGTATAAGCCAAACCTCCCTTAAAAATTTTTTCAGAAAAAATTTTTCAATTTATATACATATATATACAATATTTTGGAAATTATATTTTTTTAAAATTACAGATGATGGTGATGATAATAATAATTGTGATTGATGGTGATGATGATGATAATATAGTTTTATTAAAATAATTGGTACAAAAAACCTATATTTAGGGGAACGGTCATAAAATAATACAAAATAATAATAATATATATTTTATGTTTTTGTTGTTTATTAATTTATATAATATTTATTCAATAGGTTTTGATATACAACTTAATTTAACTAATTTGATTAATTTTTATTAATTCAATAAAATATCTAATATAACATTAAACCATAACATTTTTATTAAATTAATAAAATCTAAATTAAACTTTTCATAGACTTATTTAATTAATAAAAAAAGAATTTATTCATTTATTAGTATAAATTTCTAACATCGTTTTATTGTTTTTGATCTAACACTTATTTGTTACCTAAGGACACAAGCACCACTAGCAGTTGAGAAATAACTTAAATACTTTAATAAACTAACGTTTTATATCTATTTAATCTTAATTTTCAAAATATAATAAAATTCAAATAATATTTATAGTTGAAAAATCTTTTCATAATCTGAAATGTTAATTAAGACTTATTGCTTTTTATCTATGAGAAATTTGATTTCATATCATTTAGTTGAATTTGTTAAACATATGTTTCTGACTTTCAATCTTGATTAATTTTGTACATAGAAGACATGTTCTCATTTAAAGTAGCTTGTTTCATAGCCCATTGTACTTTGATTTTTTCTTTATGATGATATGTAATCTGATATATCTAAATAGTTGAATAAATGCCTATGTATTTTCTATTGATATATAGTTTATATCAATTATTTACAATATTTTGTGAGAAATGAAAATGTATGTACTACTTCTATTGATAAGTAATTAAGTATAATTGAATATTTAGTAATGTTTTACATGAATGATATCAATCATTTACAATATTTTCTGAGAAACGAAAATGTATGTGCTACTTCTATTGATAAGTAATTAAGTATAATTGAATATTTAGTAATGTTTTACATGATTGTTGAAAGTATTGCTTAAAAAATATTGATGCACACACAATGAGTTGATGCATTTTGGAATTGGAATGAAAACATGTTTAATCCTGTAGATTCTTGATTGAATTTGGATTCCTCTATTACCTTGGAATATTTAAGATTGGAATACTATTAAAGTTTAGAGGTAATAATTCTAGGATTGGTTATATGTCCCAAACACAATGCCACCTGATATGCAAGATCATTGTTGGGATGATAATTCTGGGACTTTTCACAATAGTCATACCTTGACTTAAGTTGTTTTGATTTACATCATTTTTGACTTTAAAATTTTTATATCAGTTTTTTTGTTAATAGGAAAAAATAAAAGTCTACTAAAGGCTGAATCTCACAGGTGTAAAACGTGATGTAAATATATCTGTGTATTGATGGTGATGATGTTACTTCTGCTATAGGGCTAGACACTGCATCTTTACATCGAAGTTCACTCTTGTTCAGCTTTCTGTGGTGCATACAAGAGTATATTGATAATTTGTCCACGTGATGTAAATATATCTGTGTATCTGGTGATGATGTTACTTCTGCTATAGGGCTAGACACTGCATCTTTACACCGAAGTTCACTCTTGTTCAGCTTTCTGTGGTGCATACAAGAGTATATTGATCATTTGTCCAATCGAGGTATGAGCTGGTTATTGAAATTTGTTGTTCTCTGAAACAATATATGCCAAGCATTCATACAGTTCTTTTAGATTTTGAATTTTGTGATTGCAAAACCTTGACATTCAATAATTTTATGAATGAAGCTATCGATAAATAAAGCAATTTTTGAGTTTTGCTATTCATATTGAATCAACTAACTACAAATAACATCATAGTAATTAGTCAATAGCCAAACAGCAATTTTTGAGTTTTACTATTCATATTGAATCAACTAACTACAAATAACATCATAGTAATTAGTCAATAGCCAAACATCATCATTTATTTATATCGAGTTGTATGCTTTTCATTTGAACATTGATACGCTCCATGTTTAGTGCACAACAGGTTTATATCAGCATATTGATGCCTCATTTATGCCTGTGAGACCCAGCCTTAAAATCAGTTTTTGCAATTGTTGGTTATGTCAGTAAATGAACTTATTGAAAACTCATAAAATTACCTAAAAACCAATAAAAAGGGCAAAATCAAAAAAAAAGGAAAATATGCAAAATAATTTAGAGAATAATTTAGAAGCTTAAAAATGTTGTTAGCAATATTACAGGGTTATTTATAAGGGGTTAAAAATGAAAATATGCAGAATAATTTAGAAGCTTAAAAATGTTGTTAGCAATATTACAGGGTTATTTATAAGGGGATCTAGGTCATTTTTTAAAAGTTTGTTTGACTTAAGTTGTGAGTCTTGGAATGAATTAACAACATAAAGTGAGATATGACTATTCCAAAGGTGATTTAATCATTATGTTGATATTATGACATTAATGTGACATAACAGTCATTAATATCACAAAAGAATTATCAATGTTTGGCATCAATATAATGTAACAGTGCTGACATCATAGAAATGTACTGATAGTTAACATCATGAAGCTATAATTTAATCATTATGTTGATATTATGACATTAATGTGACATAACAATCATTAATATCACAAAAGAATTATCAATGTTTGGCATCAGTATAATGTAACAGTGCTGACATCATAGAAATGTACTGATAGTTAACATCATGAAGCTATAACAATCGATATAATTGCTCATATACAATTAAGGAAATGTATACCCCAAAAATTCCCAAAGAACACTAAGCACTCCAGCTAGTAGCAAATAAAGTGAATCTGAATTTAATGAAAATGACTATGTTTATTTAAAAAAAGATTGAAATTCAAGAGAGTTAATGATGAAAATGGAAATCATGCTAGAGCTAATAATATTAAACAAGATAATGTTGCATGTTCAGATGAAAACATTGAATTGATAGAATGAAATGAGTAGATAAATATAGTAAACTGGAAATATGCAAATTTGAAACCAAAATTGACATTCATCAGGAAAATTAAAAATTAATTTTAATTATTTATTATTATTTATCTTTTACAGATAAATAGATAGCCTTAGACATGTATTTGATATTTTAAATTGAAAAGGTATGGATGAACATTTATTAATTTATAAAAAGTCAGTATTTACTATATTCAATAAACTCTTTGTATTGTATTCTTACAATTGAATATTATATCAAAAAATATATTTATTAAAATTGAAATTTCTAAGCAAAGTTGAGATTTTTAATTTGAAACTTACAATAGAAATAAGTATGCTCAGATTTTGTTCAAAATGCTCAAAAGAAAAAACATTATGTATATTCAGTTTGAAAAGCTCTTATTCAAATGTTATATTGTTGGAGGATAAAATTTTATGCAAAAAATATTATAAATAATAATTCATTTTAAGTATCTATAAGAAAATATGTTTAAAATTCAAAATGTTTTTGCAAATTACTCAAAATAATTTTTGCTAATAGTTTTAAAAGTATATTTTAAGAGTGTATATTTCAAGGCTTCATGCAAAATTTTGGAGAGAGATAATGTTTGCTACTTTGTTTATTTTTGTGTTTTATGTAAAATTTTGTATAGAATCATTAAAATCTATTAAGGAGTCCATCTTTAATAGTTTTTGAGTTGTTAACAAAAATATATTTTGAACTTACTTGTTAGTTTGTAAAAAAGGATCTTAATTTTATTTTTCTTTTAAATATACTTATTTACAAATTTATTACTACTAACAGATTTTTTTGTTTTTTTAAATTTATTTTGATACTTAAAATGAATTATTTATAAATATTTTATTCTCAAAATTTTATCACAATTTAAAACCTTTAGATTTTTTTTTGTGTGTGTTTGTGTATTTGTGTGTGTGTGTGTGTGTGTGTGTTTGTGTGTGTGTTTGTGTGTGTTTATGTGTTTATGTGTTTATATGAATAAATTTTTGTCTAGAATTTATGTGAATAAGTAAAATATAGTAAGAAAATAAAAATATAGTAATTTATAGTAATTTTTATGACATTGAAAATATCCAAAATTACATAAAATGCTGATTTAGCTTCGTTTGTGTGAGTGTGTTTGTGTGTGTTTGTGTGTTTATATGAATAAATTTTTGTCTAGAATTTATGTGAATAAGTAAAATATAGTAATAAAATAAAAATATAGTAATTTTTATGACATTGAAAATATCCAAAATTACATAAAATGCTGATTTAGCTTCATAACAAAATAATACAATTCATATATGTTCTTTCTAATGAAATATATCAGAAACTGATTGAAAATTTAAAAAAAATTAATTTTATACTCTTTTGGAGATAAAAATATTTTATATAAATACAACAAGCTATTATGTTTAAAATTAGGAACTTTTCTTATTTCAAAACAGAAAGTTTGAATCTTTTGAACTTTGTTAGAATTTGTTTTATTTACAATGCTATTAATGGTACAAGATTTAAGCTTTTTGTCTGAAATAGAATTTTTTTCAATAAAAATACTTTTTTTTAGAAAAAATGAAAATGTTAGGAGATAAATTATTGATATTAAGAATTTTAATGCAACTTTATCAATACTGCTTTTATCGGTGTTCAACTATTAAAATACTTCAAAGCACTAACAAGCAATCCTAAAAACTTTTAAAACACTTTTAATTAGAGTAACGTTTTTAGCAATTAAATGCCATCTTCAACTCATATAATACATTTAAATTTTAATAAAACTATAATTTTTTATTAACTATTATTAATTTTATTAACTATTACTATTAAATATAGAGTTTATTTTATAAATAGGCTTGTTAAACTACTTAGAAAATCAAATTTATAATATAATAAACTATTAATCATGCAGCATTCGAGACTATTAGAAATTGCACATCTATCGTAAGAGAATATTATGTAGGAGAATTCATAAGCCTATACATATAGACTAATCGCTGTTTGAATAAAAATATGATTTTTATAAATAATAATGATCGATTCAATATATTACCTTATTAAAAATTTATAGGTTTAAAAAATGATACTTAACATTATTTCGATATAATAAAATTAATAAATTTATTAATTTCTCAATTTTTAATAGAAAATAAAATCAAATCGTAATGTTTATCAAATATCTCAACAAGAATCTATCTATAAATCGCATTCGAAAATTTATTAAATAGTAGGCCTAAATATGAAATAAATTTGCAAGATAAATAGGATCTTTTTCGGGCTACTTACCGCTCGTATTCCATTCGACTGCATGTTCTCCTTTAATCTCTCCTTTGAGACACTTCTCAATATGGGTTAAGGGATCATAATTAGAAACCAGGATTTCTCTAAGCAGAGCGATGTAAGCAATGGCCAATCTCAAAGTGTCGATCTTCGATAGTCTTTTTTCGAAAGGGAATGTCGGTACGTGACAACGAAGCTCTTCAAACGCGCTGTTGATACTCATCATCCGTTTTCGTTCTCGAATATTAGCAGCGTGTCTCTGTACTTTGTATGGACTGTGAGGAGATGTCCCACAGTAATGGCTTCCGTAGTCTCCGTAATATGGATCCCTATGCACTCCTGAAAATAAAATATAATTTAAACATAATTTTCGAATTTATGCTAATTACGTTCATTCTATTTTTACCGAATTCAGTAGATTGCTATTTTAAATGATAACGCAATAGTATAGCATAGCTAAACTAAATGGCCTATTAGCTTAATAATAAATTGTTTCAATAAAATCATTTAAGTTATCCTAAATCCTACATTAGAAATGATTCATTGGGTTTAAGATAAGCTAAATTACATTAACTTAAAATTTTTAGCTTTCTAGTTTTTTATAGCCTAGATAGTAATGAAATATAGATATTTATATCTTAATCAATTTTTCTATTTTAAGCCATTTTCCGCGACAAATAATATAGAAACTAATAAACTCAAGATTTAAGTTATTTTATGTAAGCAAAATTTTGCTTTTTTTTGTTTCTTTGTTGTTTTCTTTCTAATTTAACTGATAATTATTGGATTTTATGAAATTATGCTACTTTAAAGTACAACTAACTGAATAGTGAGAAATACCATTTAAATTAATTGTAAAAAAGATATATTAAAATAAAATTGTAATTTATATAAAGAAAAAATATCATTCAACCGCTATTTTAAGATTTAATAAACGATTAATTAATACTTAGAAAACTTGCCTGCCATGCATGGTGGATAGGACAGAGCAGTCAAACTATGATTGGCATAATCACAGGTAGGTCTATCTTCAGCCTCCTGAGCTACAGCAACATCTTCAGATGTAGATTCCCTTATATGACCACCATCCTCATATCGACAAGGATGAGGTGGCATTCCTTCCCTGACAACACCTCTTGTAGAATTACTATAATTAGCAAACTGACTTGTAACACCGAAATTAGTTTGGTTATGATATTCCTCGCAAGTAAATTCGTTGTTGTAATCTTCAGGCGAACTAGCTGAAAAGTTAGCATAGGCGACAGGAGATGACATACTGGGGAATAAGCCCAGACTCCTTCTTTTATATATCTCGCCGATGGGTGGCTGGCGTGCAGTCAGTCACCGAATTGTCGAGCGAAAATATGGTTTGGAAATCGAAATTATGAAAATGGAAAGTGGTTGTGTCGTGTGAGCTTGTGTGCCCGGCGGTGGATCGCTCCTAGACAGCTACTGGTCTTGTCGTGTGCTATCAAGTCAAGCTGGCATCAAACAAGAGATTGTGGATTTACACAGGAGGGTGTGTACTTGACAGGAATCTAGTAACGGCTACCGTTAGACTGCATTTTCTCATTTATACAAACTGTCAGTATCAGCTGACCAATAGTACCCGAGCATTCACTGCTTTCTCATCAACATTTCAATTGTCGATTCTGGAAATGGCGGTAACAGCGACTATCAGCCTCCGGGAGTAACTAACCAATCAGGAGTCTCCATTGTTATTTCATTGTTACCTGAAGCTTTCGCAGTTGTAATTGAGGAACACTTTATTAAAACCTTACCAGAATATGTTTAATCTAGTTACATTACCTCATTTGAGGTGAGTATTGAAATCAGTGGATTATCTAACCGTAACATATTGTTATATAATCCCCAGAGCGTGTTTGGTATTACAAGCTTAATTGTATCATTGACAGGGAGGGAAGAAAGATTTTGTGGTTTTGATCATATAAATTCACCTCCCAGTGCGAATATTAACCCCTCGATTAAGAAGAGTACTTCTGTACGGTTTAAATACAGTTCTAATAATAATACAGCACGAATCTGAATTAATTACAACTAATAATAAGCATTAATTAAAGCTGAAATTACGCATTTCGTAATTTTGAACAAATAGTGCATCTATTTCCCCTGTAAAGATGGTTTTTCCTTCTAGGTAATTTTGTAACAGTGAAGCAATCTTTCTGTATTCGATATTGATTTTTGAAAATTCTAGAGGAATAATAAGAACGAAATATAGTGATATAATAAAATATATTTTCAATAGTTATGTAAACTAATACTTTTCAGATTTTCTATATGAAGTTTATACCTTTATGTAAATTTCATATAAAATCTTGTCTATATTTTATACTATCAAATAACTTCAAAAGCAATATAATAATTTAATTTTTCTTTAAATTTTACCATTTACGAAATACAGAATAAATATTTACATAAAAATTCGCAATAAATATTTTTAAGTCTAAATAATCAAATTCGGATTTCGCTGATTTAATTAACTTTATTGTTTATAAGTTATATTTGAGATTTTATGCAAGGTTAGATGTTTCTTAATATTTTCTTCCGTTAAGAAGAAGCTTCTTTTAAGTTGTATTATTTATTTTTATGTCTTAAATAAGTACACAAACATAGATACCAATTACAATAAATCCTTTTAAGATGTATTATTTATTTTTATGTCTTAAATAAGTACACAAACATAGATACCAATTACAATAAAGATTTTTAACCTGAAGGGTTCTTATTTTATTTGAAGCTAGTTTTAGAAATGACAAATAAGCCTCTAGACTTACCCACAAGTAAACCACCATCCACTGACACACGACTATCAAATATTGGGTAGTGGGCCGGTAAACGAGTTTCCCAGCTTTTCTATTGTATGTGGAGTGGTTGAATGTTTGAGCTTAATCGCCCTCTACCTATTGGCTTCACGCAACTTAAACGCTTCATTAAGCTATGAGAGTCAAACGTGGGAACTGAAATGATACCTTTTATAAAGTAAAAAAACTGAGATGCTACAAAGAAACGATGTTATATATGATATGCTGAGAACAGTGCCTTTATATTGGCTTACCTAAATTCTTTTGTGTTAACTTGCGTACTACAGTGATTATGGGGTGGAGAATTATGATTAAAAATTTTGAATAAGACGAATGACTAGCTATGCATAAAAATGAAATTTAAAAATTTTTAAGAAATCGCGAATAGATAAATTTAAAATACTCGTATTAAATTAAAGTTTCATTTTCGTCTCCAACATTTTTTTATGATTATTTGCTAGATGAAAAATTCACTTATTCTATTTCTTCGAATGAAAATCCGGATACAAAAATTTCAATATAGTTTAATGAATATAATACAATATATGTAAAGTGATTCTAGTTCTTTCAATATTTTCTTGTAGTAAAAGAAGTTAATCGTCATCAATTATTAAACATCTACAATGAAATATAACTTTATTTTAAATAGTGATAATTTCTTATGACTTTACAAATCAATAAATTTCGAATATATCTTGTAAATTCTTCTTTTATATTAAGCTTGTACACTAGCTATAATTTTAAGATTAATCATCATTTTAAAATTTAAAAATGATTTAAATTTAATTTTACAGAGAAAGAAATCGCATTTTCTAAACACATATCTTTAAACAATTCATATAATATATATTAAAAATTTGGAATGAATTTTGTCGATAAAATTTTTAACAGTTATTGAATGTAATAAAAACCAAACAATGGGTTTATTCATGCAAAAAAATATTTTTAAAAAAAATTTTAAATTCATTAATAAACTTTCTTAGTTAATAATTTAAATCATAAAATAATGGTAAGTTAAATGAAACATTTTTTTTAATTGTACAGATTATGAAATCAGAGAATTAAACTATACAAATAAATAAATAAATCTTAACCTGATTTAAAATGTATGAGGCATCTTCGATTAGTACAAGTTCCTTCTGGAAAAATAAGTGTCTGTTCCCAGTCATCACCAGAAAGTGCTCTTCTTCTGATTTCTTGTATAGTGTGTTGCCGAGATAAGGGATTGTCCCGCTTAACATATACTGGTTGAGTATATGTGATCAAAGCTAAAATAAAATTACTATTTTTAGATACAAATTGTATAATATCAAATTTTGCATTAGTTTAAAAATTCTTACTAGATATAATAGCTGTAGAACTGCTTTGCTCACGTACAACTGGGCAATAAACACCATTGACAAATTCCATAAGTGTGTCAAAGAATGTGGAATGAGGTGCTACACAAAGGATAGGTGCTTCAGATGCATGAGCTTTCTTTCCTAAAACTTTAATATTTTGAAATCCAGCCATAAAGAAAAATATGTGTCCAAGTTTCTTTTCACATTCTTTAATAAACCTTAATTTAAAAGAAATTAAAAATTCTTATATATATAATTTTTAGTAAATAAATTTGTAATTTTAGGAAAACTTAAATATTATACTACAAAATTCCAGTATACTGCTTTTTACTAATATGATATTTTGATAGCTTTATAAGCAGGAATATTAATATACCTTTATAAATTCCACTCAAATTTTATATTATACACTTTTTTATTCATTTAATCTGAAGCACTTCTGACAAATTCATAAAAAGTGTGTAATATAAAATTTGAGTATAATTTATAAAGGTACAGTTGAGTCTCTGTAGTCCGGCCCTTCACAAGTCCGACACTTTGTGAACCTTCACGCTGCACATGTGAAATTTTCATATCATAATGTGTCAATGTGCAAAAGCAAGAGTCTGACGTAAACAAATTAACAGTCACTATTCATTTGTTGTGCAAGCATTATAGTCACACAAATTTTTTAGATGAGTACACTGTATAATGTAAAAAAATAGTGTGTTTTTATTGTATCTGTGTTTGTTGTTTATCATTCTATAATGTCGGAAATCGGAAAAAGTGAATAATGAAAACACAAGACATTGACTATGGTTGAAAAGCAGAAATAATTAAGAAACTTGACAAGGGAGAAAAGTTTGATGACTTACAAGTTAGCTTCATTGTATGGTATTGGACTGCCACCATTTATGATATTAAAATTGAGGGGTTGGTGAAAGTTTTGAACAGCAAAAGCAGTGATAGGAAAGTCTTAATAAACTGAGCATATTCGTTTGTGTAATTCCATTTTTTCTATCGAACATCCAATAATCCGACAACCCCGGAACCATATGTGTTGGATTACAGAGACTACTGTATATGAGATCAGAGTTCAGACAGCACTATGAGCAAGTACAAAATCGTTTTATTACAATAAAACGTTTTCGGACCCTTTACCAGTCCCTCGTTTTACTGTAATAAAACGATTTTGTACTTGCTCATAGTGCCGTCTGAACTCTGATCTCATACTTAAGCAAGTGGTTTTTTTCAATTTAAGTATAACTCTACTGTATATTAATACTCCTGTTTATAGAGCTCTAAAAATTTTGAATTTAAATATTCTTCCATTTCTTTTAATACTAAATAATTCAACTTTTTTATATAATGTTTAATATATTTTTCTAAATTCTCTGCATGGAAATCTTTGGCTTTCCATCCACAAAACCAAGATCAAATCCAGATCCTGCATATCAAAAATCTATATGAGGAATCTAGGTATGGCTCATCAATCCCATCCTACCATAGTGTTTTTTAGTTAACAAATGACGCCATTTTCCAATCTATTAAAACACTAAGTGATGGGGTGAAACAAGCCCTTCTACAGGCTGTCCATCTCTGCAGAGGGATCAGCTGGATTATGGAGGATGGGGATTGATGAGCTGAGCCCGGATCCCATGATAAACATTTTCAAGGAGTGGGAACCAAGACCTGAACCTAGTCCTCCAGAGTGGAATGCCAAAGTGTTTCCATGTGGCTAATCTGGCTGACCTCCTACATAGTTTAGTTTATTCCTCCACAGTGATCGGTAGCCAGTCTATAATAGAGCTTATATTAGACTCACCATTTAGTAATCATAAATGATTGAAAAGTACTTTAAAAATAAACAAATATATATATAAAGCCTCTCCCCAACTTACATATATTTGATTTTATATAAAATATTTTCCGTAACTTTTTTTTCCAGATATAGAACATAAACATGTAGGTTACAAGTGCAGACATGTTAATTTATATTATTAAAACTTCATATTAATTGATTTATTTATATTCTGTATATTGTTTGTTGATCTTAAGTATCATATTATTGGTATGATATCATTTTATGCAGCATTCTCTCCTTTTCAGTCAAGGAACAATATGATACTAAAACATTTTCTAGATGAAACTAAATGGTGTAGTCTGCCTAGTCTGAGAGTTTTTATTCAAAATTTTTGTTAAAAAATTATTTTTCCAACTTATGCAAAATCTGAGTTACATAAAAAAAATTTGAAAAATCTGTCCTAATTGCTTGTTTAGTTGTTTTGTTAAGTTGGGAATTGGCTGAATATATATATTCAAAATTATTGCACACAATATTTCATTTTAACTGCTTTTAGTTGAATAATATCTTCAATAATCGAAGCATTTATTGATTTTTAGATATGATAATCAGCACTTCAGATAAAAGTTTAAAGATGCTGAAAATTATATCAAAAAAATAAACAGATAAGAGAATCCATTATAAATTAAAGCAATTTTAATCAAACAATATCCAAAAGAATAATCTGAAATTAAACAAATTTCAATAAAGTTTTGCATTTGATATCAATAATTTAATTATAATTTAGATAAATTTTAAATTTTGTTTCAATTTTAATTAAATTATTAATTATTAGGTGGCAACTTAATTCAAATTAATTTAATTCTAAATTACTTCATTAGAATATATTTGACTAGAATTGTTTCAATGTATCATGGAGATCATTTAACATATGGGTATCTCTCATTTTATGAAAGTTATGTATTACTTGAAAACTATAAGGTGAAAATTTAAAAAAAGAACTGAATTTCCATTAAATTCAATTTAAAACTTTCATTCAAAATCAGTATTTATCTGTATACAATATGTTAAAACATTCCAAAAACGTTAGAAAATAAGCAATAATGCATACAGTAGTTTATGATAGTTATATCTACTTAGCCTATTCTTTGTTGATCAGTTTAGAATTTCCCGGCTGTTAAATGCCAAGCAATTTTCAAATTTAAGCATAATGCTACAATAAATAGTCTTAATGATTTGTACTTGAAAATTTATGAAAATTTCATCAAATATTTGTCTGTAATTTAAAGAAAATAAAAAAAAAATCAAAAAATTTTGATTTTGGGGAACAATGGTACACTAGCATTGCACACCAGAAGCAAAATTAAATGATGCTTTGTAGTCCTAAAACCAGGACACTTGCTTCTTCATACACAATGTAAGAGTGGGATGACTTCTTCTTCCAATATAGTCCTGTTTCATCCACATCATAAACTACATCAGGAGTGTATGAATTTTCATTTATAATTCATTGAAATTCAGCCAGATATGAGTATACTGCTGCAATATTGGTACTTGCAGTTTCTCCAGATACTTTAACTCAGTGAATTTTGGAACAAAATTTAAATCTAAAAAAAACTACTCCCTACTAGCAACAAATGTTTCATTGTTACCATTTTCCTCTAATTTGATCAAACAGAGCCTTAGCTTTCTCCATCTAGATGATCTTATGGGCATCTTGGTGATATGAACTCATTTTTGGGTTAAATCACCAATCCACAGTGGGTCTTTTTTTTAAAAAAGTTACGTATTTATGCCCATGAATGTAATTACATATAATTAATATCCTATTATCAAGACAAGATACATTAATACAATTATATTATATTTGACTACATATTATTAACAAAAAAAGAAAAAAAACAGAAACAGATGGGAAGCAAAGCTATGAACTCGATAGCAGCTAACAAACAAGCACTTAACTGTGATGTGGAGACACACTGCAAGGCATTCTTCCATTGGGCCATATAAACTTAATGGTATGAAATGCCGATTTTCAAGCGAAAGCAAAGCTATGAACTCGATAGCAGCTAACAAACAAGCACTTAACTAACTGTGATGTGGAGACACACTACAAGGCATTCTTCCATTGGGCCATATAAACTTAATGGTATGAAATGCCGATTTTCAAGCATCAAAAACTATTATTAAGAGAGTGCTTTGGACAAAAAGCCTAGACACATATTCAATCATTTTTGTTCTAATTTCACCTCTACAAGCAGATCAAAATTGAAGGATATACTGCTGTGTGAGTTGCTTTATCTATTTAATTATTAATTAAACTATAATGTTGACTATTACTTAACAAGAATGAATGGTCAGATAGATCCAATGGAAAGTACCAATAAGTACTATCTGTCATGAACTTCTTATTAGTCAGATTAAGTTCCATTAGTCTATTAAGTTTAATGATGGTAGGCATAAGTAACTCTTGATGGGTGTTGAAATGATTTCTTCACATTTAGTATCTTCACAGATAAAAAATAATATAAGATAATAAACAACAAATGAAAGATATTAATATCTATCAATTTTTATGAAAGCCAAAGCCAGTTATCAGTTTTCAACCGAATATCATAACTGAACCTTAATTTGACACTAGTTTTCGGTGAATATGAAATTCTATATTCCCAGATGAAGTTTTAAACTCTTCAGCACTGCAATGTCAAATATGGACACACATTTGACACTGACATTTGACATTGTAATGCCTATAGCAATCTTGGATGTGCAGTTGAAATATCAAAACCCAGGACTGTTTTATGGGGACTTACTGACATTGACACATTTGACACTGACATTTGACATTGTAATGCCCATAGCAATCTTGGATGTGCAGTTGAAATATCAAAACCCAGGACTGTTTTATGGGGACTTATGGTTGATAAGAGAAATCAAACACAAAAATATTGTTATTTTTTTAAAATGAATTACAAAGGAACAGAGATAGAATTAATTTTTTTACACAATATCTGGTGAATATTTAGAAGTTGGCAAATTTGTTTTGGTTAAAAGGAAAGAAGAAAAATTTTGTTGTCAAAAGTGGAAAAGTCATTATTATAAAAACTCAATGAATAGAATTTTTATAATTTTTACTAATCCTATATAATGACACATCCCTATTAAAATTAAGAAAGTTTCTTTAGTATAAAAATTAAAAGTTATATAAGAAAACATAAGTGGCTTTCGCATTTTGAATAATGTTTCCCATAAAAGTAAAATGAAATGTTGCTGCTGCATACTCTTAACATATAATTTGACATATTACAATTTAGTCATATTATTATTTACTATTAAATATTCTTAACATATAATTTGACTGATAAAGTGTTATAATCATAACACTTTATCAGTCAAATTATATAGCATTTGGATTGTTAATTTCATCATTTACCTGTTGGAAAAACTGAAATAATGTAATATTTAAATTTTTCCTGAAAATATTTCAGGAAAAATGAATTATATTCTTGAATTTATTTCAGGAAAAATTTAAATATTACATTATTTCAGCTTTTCCAACAAGTGAATGATGAAATTAACAATCTAAATGCTATATAATTTGACTGATGAAGTGTTATAATCACAAGTCTTTAACAGGAAAAATTTAAATAAAAATATAATATTTAAATTTTTCCTGAAATAATGAAAGAATTAAGTTTTAAAATATATAAATATTACATTCAAAATTATATATAAATATTAGCATACAAAAACCTTAATAGTTCTGCATAATAAGTGTTTAACATACAAAAAAAAATTGATAAAAATTTATTAAATATTTTGAATACAATATTCAACAAAGTTTAATACACTAAACAGTATGAAAAGCATTCCTATGCCTTCTGTACTGTTCAGTGTATGAAAATGTTATATATTTTTCTTATTACTCTGTATTTCTATAAAGATAAAATTATTATTTATAACTGCTTTAAAATTAAAAAATTTTGTGATTGGTGTAAAAATTTATAACATGAACTAATTCTACTATTTGTGATTGGTGTCAGATTTTACTTCTACGTGCATTTAAACACTATCAAATGTATTCTTACTTCCATAATGAACAACAAATACCCAAAACTGTCTTTAATGGAGCAAATAATCAATGTCAATTAAAATATTCAAGCCATCAAAATATGTTGAACAAGATTAATAATGGGAACCTCATTCAAGGTTATTGGCTTGAGATAATCAGGCAGTTCCATAAATGAGAGAGTGGACAGTAGAATCTGTAAATTTTCATAAAATAACAATTAACTTATAAAATTCTTTTTAATCATAAAATTTCATTTGGCAATAAGTTTTACTTGCCTTATTAATAATCGTAAATATAATATTTATCATTGTTGTTATAATTTCTTTGAAATAAAATAATATTTTTACTAAATGTTGCATTATATAAAATATCTGCTAAGTTAAAATATCTTTTTAATAATATATCTATCTATTTAATAATATATTAAATATAGACTGGCATAGAATATAAAGAAAACATGGGGTCCAAGTGATTACAAATTAAAATATTATAAATAAAAAAATTGAGAGAACGTATAAAAATGGTTTCAATAATAAAATACAATAAATAAATATCAAAATCCTTATTCAACATTTACTTAAGCAACTCCAGATTAACTAGTCAAATCTGTTATTTGATTATTTAATAAAATGAAGTCATAAATGCTGATTAAAAAATTTGATCAAGCAAGAATTATGTTTGCTAACACTAACTGGAATATTTGATGTAAGTAGAATCAGAGAAGAAAAATTAGACAATATCATTTATGAACTTAATTTTAGAGAAAAATCTTTCTGACAAATTTATAGAAGAAATAAAAATTCAATATATATTGAACAGAAATAGAAACTATATATAATTTTTTTTATGATGCAAATTTTTTATCTTCAAATTTATTCATAAGCATTCTTATAATACAATGCAATTATATTACAAATAAAAATATTTATGAAAATTTAATTATAATAATATAAAGATCGGAAAGCGGGATATTTATGAAAATTTAATTATAATACTATAAGTGAATAATATAATTTTTGTATGATGATACATCATTTATAAAAAAATATGCGGAATACAAATTTTTATTATAATTAAACATTAGAATACAGCCATTTCTTGACTTTACAAGTTAATTCATTCTTAGAGTAAGTTCATATTGGAATAATATTCATAAACAAAGAATTAATTTCCCCATAGATAATGTTAAAATCAGAGGTTCCATTCCCAGACATGCAATTTTATCATGATAAAATTAAGTAAAATCAATAAAATCAATAGTAACTATCCATTTAAATCAAAGCATATTTTTGATGTTTTTAAATATTGAATAAAAATTGTAGACCATTTTTATATGTATCTTTATTTAAATGAAGTTGCATGTAAATGGCAAATGCCCTGATGGAAACTTTATGTTCAAGCATTGGCTAATGTTGAAGACACTAGCCAATGCTTGAACATAAAGTTTCCCTTTTTGCATGTAATCTCACTAACAATATAATAAAAATAATTACTGTAAAAGAATTGTTTTTTTCTGTATTTGATGAGTATTTTTTCTTATAGTTGATTTGTTTTCTGTACTGAGGTCTCAGTCTCAGGGGAGTTGAGTAGAAGTAGAGATGAACTGTTGTTTTTTTTTTTTCATTTTAATTTTTATTATTTTGTACAATTTTATGTCAATTCAATTAAAAATGTAAATAATTTTTTTATTCATGAAAGACATCTTAACTTACATTTTAATTTTTATTATTTTGTACAATTATGTCAATTCAATTAAAAATGTAAATAATTTTTTTATTCATGAAAGACATCTTAACTTAATAATAATATCAAATGATACATAAATATTTTTCATTTTAAGGAACATAGCTCTTTCTTTAATATTTTTTGAAATGCTCTTGCCCCTTCTTCCTCTCATACTCTATACCATTATAAATACAGGTAGCTCTCATCTTATACTTACAATATTGATGTAATTAGTAAATTCTGTGATTACTCAATGCAAATCATATGGATTTGAGTCCATAAGCAATGGTTTGATATATGGAAAGCATTCTCCCTCTCTCTCTCCTTTTTTTGTTTGATTTCTGTACTTTTAGGTTTGTTAAGTATATTATGATAAAATGGAGTGCAATAAATTTGATAGGGGGTAATCCATAAATTTTGGACATTCCAACTTTTGACCATTTTGATATGATTTTGGGATTTGAACCAAACCCCATTTTAAGTTGAAAACTACTTGTATAACAATGTTAATTTTATTCTAAAGATTAAAAATGTAGCTAATGCTTACTTTCTCCAGCCAGACATAGGTTTCTCTTGAAATTCTTTTTCTGATAAACCAATGAAACCAATTGATGTTAAAAGCCATGCTGTCATCAGAAGAATGATCATTATGATAAAACGAATGGGAAATATCGTGAATGTCATTATCCATATCTAAATTAAATAAATTAACATTTTCAATTTAAAAGAAAATAACATATTATAATTATATAAACAACAAAATAAATTATTTCTTCAAAAATTTTTTATAGATATAATGATTTAATAATATTTTAAATAATTTTACTAATAAGTTATAAAATATTAGAGAATAAAATTTTAAAAGTGATTACAAATAATATTTTTTGGATTAAATAAAATTTTTTAGACTTGAAACTATTTTGAAACACACAATATAAGGATTTATTTAAAATTCTGAGATTCCCATATAAAATATAGGATCAATTAATTTGAACTTGATTCCTTGGAATCTTAGCTATAATTATAATTTTTCCATCTGATTATCAAATTTCAATTTTTGTTAAATTTTTAAAATGCAACTGCAAACTTCCAATACAGTAAGATCCTGTTTAATGCGGGAGATATGTTCCAACAAAATCAAGTGCTAAATGAAAGTGTTAAACAAGGGTCATCTTAACACATAAATAATGGAGATAGGTGAAATAGGACAGTGAATTAAAAAAATATATGTATTATTTTTTATTTTATTTTGTAACATATATTACATTAATTATAGACATTTTTTATTGCTAATATTGACTTATATTCATAAATCATTCCTGAAAATAAAGAATATTCGAATAAATAATTTATGTTTGTGATGAGAATAGTTCTTCCTGATTTGATACTTTTTGTTTTTTCATTAATTAAGTCATCTAATGTCGTTTGCCTTTTCCTCTTTCGTTCAGCAAGCAATTGTCGATAGCCAGACATTGCAACCCATTACATTTCGTCTTGCCTTTGAACTTCTATTAAAATTTAGATCAGTTTATACAAACTAATCCATAATTTCCGTAATAAGTTATAAAATATTAGAGAATAAAATTTTAAAAGTGATTACAAATAATATTTTTTGGATTAAATAAAATTTTTTAGACTTGAAACTATTTTGAAACACACAATATAAGGATTTATTTAAAATTCTGAGATTCCCATATAAAATATAGGATCAATTAATTTGAACTTGATTCCTTGGAATCTTAGCTATAATTATAATTTTTCCATCTGATTATCAAATTTCAATTTTTGTTAAATTTTTAAAATGCAACTGCAAACTTCCAATACAGTAAGATCCTGTTTAATGCGGGAGATATGTTCCAACAAAATCAAGTGCTAAATGAAAGTGTTAAACAAGGGTCATCTTAACACATAAATAATGGAGATAGGTGAAATAGGACAGTGAATTAAAAAAATATATGTATTATTTTTTATTTTATTTTGTAACATATAACATTAATTATAGACATTTTTTATTGCTAATATTGACTTATATTCATAAATCATTCCTGAAAATAAAGAATATTCGAATAAATAATTTATGTTTGTGATGAGAATAGTTCTTCCTGATTTGATACTTTTTGTTTTTTCATTAATTAAGTCATCTAATGTCGTTTGCCTTTTCCTCTTTCGTTCAGCAAGCAATTGTCGATAGCCAGACATTGCAACCCATTACATTTCGTCTTGCCTTTGAACTTCTATTAAAATTTAGATCAGTTTATACAAACTAATCCATAATTTCCGTAATAGTGGCTAAACTTGTTGTCTTCATGCAATTTCGGATTTATGTGAGTATAATGGTTTGAAAAACCGCGCCAAAGTGAATCACGTCTTCATGCAATTTTGGATTTATGCGAGTATAATGGTTTGAAAAACTGCGCCAAAGTGAATCAAAACAAAAAATATTGAATTAAAAAAAAACTGTGTTATATCAAAACAGCATTAAGTGGGGTCTTACTGTATTCTTATATATATATTTATGTTAAATTGCAAATAAAATTTCACTTTATCTAGATTTTAGAAAATATTGATTTCTTTCTCAGTTGAGAAATAAATAAATAAAATTATTAAAATGAATAATAAAATTTTAAATATTCCAAAATGATCAATATCTTTATAATTAATTAATTTCCAATTGCACTTATTTAACAATTATTAAAAATTTATTAAAAAAAATCTCAATTATTTATATTTCATTACAGCCACTCTCAAACTTATGTAATATGCGACTTACATAAATATGACTTTATGTAAAATATTTTCCATAATTTTAATTTTTTCAGATATATAACATAAATAGCTACTTTATTTATAGAAAACAAGTTTGAGCAGGTTAGCATTATTAAAGCTTCATACTATTTGATTTATTTGTGATTTTGCGTATTGTTTGTTGATCTTATGTATCAGGTCATCCCAAAAGTAATGTCGTTTCTAGCATTAATAACAAGTTTGAGCAGGTTAGTTAGCATTATTAAAGCTTCATACTATTTGATTTATTTGTGATTTTGTGTATTGTTTGTTGATCTTATGTATCAGGTCATCCCAAAAGTAATGTCGTTTCTAGCATTAACTTTCTAGCATTAAGTTTTGAAAGGATATAACAGATAAATCACTTGCTAATTTAATCAAGTATATATTCTCCATTTGAATCAACAAACACTCCTCCAACCTTGTGAAACTAAAAATTTATGTTTAGACATGCTGAGACATGTTTGAACAAGTATAGTATAAAAAAGATTACTTTTGGGATGACCTGATATCATATTAGTGGTAAAGATATGTGACATTGCCTCATTTTCAGTCAGAGAACAATATACTGCCATAATGATACTAAGTACAATCATTATAGTCAGCTAGCCTTGGAAGTTTTTCCTTTATTCCATTATTTCTTACTTTCTTCAGCATTTCTTTTGCTGATTCTGCCATTTTTTTCATCCAATAATTTTGATTTTTAATGATGATGTTTGATTTATAGCAGGACTGATGAAGTCATAAATTACTGAAGAAATGAATTCTAATATCATAAAAAAATGCCATTCTCCTTTATTTCACCTTGAATAAACATTAGCCAATTAGGTGCAGATAAATTAAAAATGTATAGATATACAAGTTACTTCACCAAGAGTGTCATAGCTAAGGTATTTGAAATAACTCCACTCCTAGATGAAACTCTCATCATTTTGGATTTTGAAAGGTTGTATCTCTCATTTAAGCTTTCCCTAATTTTTCTTGTTTTCTACAGGTTTCTGCTTGTTTAAGTCTCTAATGCTGATGAATTAGCATTACTCTAAGATAGCTAGCAAGCATAATCTGCTATTAATCATACTTCATATTCAACATGAAACACTAAAAACAAATGCAAGATGTGCAAGGAAAGTACAAGTGTTTTGACTTACATAACATGGAACAATCCATTTATGTAACAATTTCATGGAACAATTCATTTATGTAAGTCATGGACTGCTTGTATATCAATATGACTTTTATATTGATATCACATAAACACAAAAGAAAACTATATTTATCAATATGAGAAATCAAGTTATATAGTAAAATTAAAGGAAATACATAAGAAAAACATGTAATGCATAACTAGATATGACCTCATTACATAAAGATTAAAATATTGAATATTTACAACAATGCTCTTAAATTGAAAACAGATATATATTACAAATGGTTGTCATCAATATTTTTTAAAATCATGTCAAAGGTTAAAAATGAAATATATTCCAGTATTTTTGAATATTTTTTGTAGACAAACATTTAAATAACAACCTTCAATTTTCATGGGTTATAAACATGAAGGAACTTGTATATAAGTAACAGGTTTAACCACTACTTTCTATATAATTATTTAATTTTAATGTAGATGTTTTTACTAAGAAATTAAATTTATATGAATTCTAAAATCTAGCTATTTTTTAATAAAGATTAAAACAACTTACCTTAACTTTCTCTAGTTTAGAGAAATGTACTCTATGAAAAAATGGATTAGGTATGTCATTTATAGCATCATCTAATATTTTACTTGCCATTTTTATCTAAAAAAAAAGTAGTAATACATATATGAAAAATAAATTGATGTAATATTTAAATATAATAGATGTGTTTCTAGTTACAGAAATACAAAATTACATGCTATGAAAATCATACCAGATATGTTCCACAATTTTATAAATCTATCATCAGCTTTAAATTTTGAAAATATAAATAATATCAAGAGATTAGATAATAAAATAGCACTTTACTAACAGTCAATAAATTATCTGATAATCATTATGATTATTATCTTTCAGCGATTATCAGCAAGATTATCATCAACTAAAATTAGATTATGATTATATCATCCAAGATTTGGATAATATGATATGATAGGCACAATCTATCTTTAGTTAAATCAGAGTTGGAAATCTATGACATGCATGCCAAAAAATGGCATCTGGCAAACTTTAGGAATCATTTTTTTACTTTTTCCAATAATTTCAACAAAAAGTTTGTCTGATGGTAAACCTATATGTAACTAATGACTTGTGAATCAATTATCTATGATAATATTGTGATCACTTCCTTTTATGTGTTCATTTAATCTATCAGAAGTAGCAGATGTGCTACTTATGTTTAAAAGAATCATGTGGTTGCAACAATACATAAACCTCAAAATTTAATGTGTAAAACATCTTTATAACTATCAATACAAATATATTTAATCTAAATTTATTGATTTTAAAGAGGATATATTGATAAAAATCATATTGAAAGAATCATGTGGTTGCAACAATATTAAACCTCAAAATTTAATGTGTAAAACATCTTTATGACTATCAATTCAAATATATTTAATCTAAATTTATTGATTTTAAAGAGGATATATTGATAAAAATCATATTATGCATGAAAACCTAACTTTTCATCTATCACTACATATTCTGAGACTGAATACAATTTTTTACAGTTATTATCATAAATATTATATAAAAATCTTATAGGTGCTAATTTATCAATTTTCATTCTATCCATTCTTGTATATTTATCTTTAAATTGGATATTTCTAACTAAAAATTTAAATCTGTATTTCACCATACAAGTTCTATTTATTTCAATATAACTTCCATCACTGGTTCATATCATTTGTTTTGTCATACGCACATGAACAGAATTCTTATAAATGTTAATTTCAGGTAAACTGATAAAATTAAACATCTGATTATCTGAATCTTTTATCTCATTTTGTTATTTGCTTGTTTGTATTCTCAATAATGTATTATAAGAGACTATCATCAAAAAACAAATAATAGCATTTAATATAGATTTTGCTTATTTTGCATCAGGTAAATATATAATTATGTTTTCTCATTTAATTTTTCTTTCTTGTCTATTACCTTAGGCTCAATATATTAACTTCATCTTTCCCTATAAAATAATTAATTTTAGTATAGCTGTCTTTAATTGTACTCATACTTTCATAATCACAGGAATTCTTAGACTGTTAATAAAGTATATAGATAATTTGTATTTTTCTTTGAGACAATGTTTTTAATAATGTTACTGATATTGGATTAATGGTGATGTGGCCTATTAAAACATTATCTCAGGTTTTCATAAGATTTATTGTGTCAACAGAAGAATCTAATCTAATTGATGATAACTCATTATATAGTAGCAATAGTCATAATGAATCCTTAAAATTATATCTGCTTAGATTTATTATTATTTAATATCTTAAATTCAAGTACAATTTAGCAGTAAATAAGCACACTTTCATTTATTTAGTGCAGTGCTTTCAGTACAAGACCATCTTCAGCACTATAAACTATATGATCATCTAGTTGATATCTTCGGCACTATAAACTATAGATGATTATATAGTTTATAGTGCTGAAGATGGTCTTGTACTGAAAGCTCTTCACTAAATAAATGAAAGTGTGCTTATTTACTACTAAATTGTGCTTGAATTTAAGATATTAAATTAGTCATGATGAAAAATGACATTGATCAAAGTTGATATCTTCGGCACTATAAACTATAGATGATTATATAGTTTATAGTGCTGAAGATGGTCTTGTACTGAAAGCGCTTCACTAAATAAATGACAAGTGTGCTTATTTACTGCTAAATTGTACTTGAATTTAAGATATTAAATTAGTCATGATGAAAAATGACATTGATCAAGGCATTATAGCCAGTTTATATACAGATACTTCTGGTAAAATTTTATTTTTTGTAAGAAATATCATTTTTCTCTCTGTTCAATTTAAAACATTTGCAATATAATCAAATTTTTTAAACAATTATAACATAATAATCATATAATCCAACTCAGAAACACAATAATTTTGTATTTTTTTCTGCTTAATTTCAGATCATATAATATGGCAATTATTTCTATCCATTTTCTGTATGGCATATCAGTTATTGGAAATTACCCTTGCTGCCCAAACAAACTCATATTAATGACTTATGTAATATGATTTTGTTTAAAATTGTTTTCATAGATTTTCTTGTAAAATTTTCACATTGAGCTATTGGCATTGTCATTGTTTATTATAGTTTGATGCAAGTTTCACTCTCTAGTATCAAAAATTCAATTTTTTATTGATCAAGGCTTTATAGCCAGTTTATATACAGACACTTCTGGTAAAATTTTATTTTTTGTAAGAAATATCATTTTTCTCTTGTTCAATTTAAAACATTTGCAATATAATCAAATTTTTAAACAATTATAACATAATAATCATATAATCCAACTCAGAAACACAATAATTTTGTATTTTTTTCTGCTCAAGTTAAATTTCAGATCATATAATATGGCAATTATTTCTATCCATTTTCTGTATGGCATATCAGTTATTGGAAATTACCCTTGCTGCCCAAACAAACTCATATTAATGACGTATGTAATATGATTTTGTTTAAAATTGTTTTCATAGATTTTCTTGTAAAATTTTCACATTGAGCTATTGGCATTGTCATTGTTTATTATAGTTTGATGCAAGTTTCACTCTCTAGTATCAAAAATTCAATTTTTTTATAATTTTTTTCTAAAGAATAGTAAACATTACAATGTTTTAAAATGAGTGAAATACTTAGAAAATTTCATTTAATCTGCATTTAATGAATATTAATTTATTATATAGTGTTTATTACATTCAAGTAAAATATGATTACTTACAAGTATAATAAAATTTTAAAAAAGTTTTAAATATTACAGAATTTTTCATTTTTTACTGTTACAGTATAAAATAACCACCAATATCCACTTTTTCAATAATTAATTACAAAATTATAAAACATAGTACAAGATTCATTTCTATCTTATGTGAAATAAATCCTTTTGATTTTTAAGAAAAGAAACCAAAAATTTTTCTTCAACCAAAATAACCAGACTAGTTTATATAACTAGTCAAAAATGCATCATAATATAACCAAACTAGTTTATGTAAAACTAGTCTGATTATTTCATGAAGTTTTTTTGATATGTTTGTTGTTTTATATAAACTTGTCTGGTTATTTTGGTTGGAAAAAAATTTTTGTTTTTTTTTTTCTGCCAAATTTAGATCATGCAATGGATAAGAGTTTTTTGATCCATTGCATGATCTAAATTTGGTTCTGTTGGATTCTGGCTGGTCACTGTGTTAAGAAATTTTTCAAATTCAAACATAAAAATACTACGTTAATAAGATTTAGTAAATTTTAATAAAATAAAATAAAAATGTAGATCCCAAAAGCAATATATTTATCTTAAAAGTAACATTTATATTTCTTTTTTGAATGAAACTAATCTTAAATTAAATAAATATATTTAAGTTAATACTATTAACTTAAATAATATTAAACATTTTATATAATGCTTAGAAAATAGACACTGTATACTTACTTACTATATGATAAAATGATAAATGTTTGATAAATTTTATGATAATTCTGGAATCTTATCCTTCGGTAACTAATAAATTTTTATACACTTAAATAAAGCAGTTGCAAAATATAAAATTTTATTTATTTAAGTTAATACTATTAACTTAAATAATATTAAACATTTTATATAATGCTTAGAAAATAGACACTGTATACTTACTTACTATATGATAAAATGATAAATGTTTGATGAATTTTATGATAATTCTGGAATCTTATCCTTTGGTAACTAATAAATTTTTATACACTTAAATAAAGCAGTTGCAAAATATAAAATTTTTTAAAAAAATTTTGATAACATATAATTTAATAACAGAAAAAATTTATAAAATATTTTAGAGAGATGAAAATTATTTAATGAATTAACATATAAATTATATATTTTAATTTTTTAAATTCTACAAGAAAAATATATAGTGGAATTATATCTTTATGTTTATGGAATTAATAAAAAGTGAGATAAGAAAGTGCAAATTACAGAAAACTTGGTTGTTAGTTTAAGTGAATTTCAATATTCAGTGGATATTTTTGAAAACAGATTTTTGAAAAATACATTTTTCTTTTTATATTTTATCAAAGCATTTTTTTCTAGTGTAAAATATTTAAAGGATACAATTGCATAATATATTTGACTGCCAAAAAATTTTGGCTTTTCCCTAAGAATATGAGATTTTAAATATTTATAGAATATGAAAATATTGTTTTTTGATAATATAAATTATTTTTATATTAATAAATATAATTCTTTATATTTCTATTATTATTAGATAAAATTCTTTTGATAAATAAATAAATAATAATTCAGGTTTATTTACAGAAAAATAATCAGAATTAAATATATATATTTATTTATTTAAATATAAACCAGAATTATTATTTATTTATTAAAAATATAAGCTTAATTTTGAAAAAAAAAATACTGTATATATATTCTAAATGTTAGAGTTGAAAAATTTCATCACGTTCATTCATTTTAATTTGGCATAAATATCTCACGGGCGCCGCCATGTTGCTCGTCTAAAGAATCAACCCCTGCCAGATAGCCTCAGTGGTCTAGCAGTTATGACATCAGGACAGTAACCCAAAGATCCTGGTTTGATCCCATGTTGACAAGTTTTCTCTTCAGATAAATTATTAAAAATTATTGTTCACTGCATTTCAGTCAGATATACGTCAGAACTCAATGCCGAACAATCATTGTTCAGATTTCTTAAGAATTTTGAATTGCCGAATACGCCTTAAATCAAACTTGTCATCAAGCATCTACAAATATCGGAAAAATTTAGAAACTTTAATCGAAGAATATCGCAACAATTCTTGGCATCTGAAAAATTCATAAAGCAGAGAAATGGATAAGGTTACAGCAGACTTACTTTATCAATTATTTTGTGATATCATCATATTTTTTAATTATAAAAAATTTTCAAAGAGCTGCCAAATTATTTTAAACAAGGGATAAAGAGTTAAAGCAGAGAAATGGATAAGGTTACAGCAGACTTACTTTATCAATTATTTTGTGATATTTTTTAATTATAAAAAATTTTCAAAGAGCTGCCAAATTATTTTAAACAAGGGATAGATAAAAATTTTGAAGCTAACGAATTATAACAATTCTCTTGCTAATGAGCTGAAAATATTAATCTAATTAAATTTTCCTTACAAATTTTGTTTAACTAAATTATTTTAGAAATACATTTTATATATAATATAAATTTTTGATGATAATATTATAAAATAAAAGTTTAGTTTTATAATATACTGTATATTTGTAAATAGAGTATTAATCTTAGTAAAAATTAGAAAGCAGAATGATTGGGATGCGATTATTTTCATCTGAGATAAAAAGAGATAAAGATAAAATAGATAACTAGCATTATTTTTTATTAAATTAAGAATGATACGTTTCATAGATGTTGCATTAGAAATAAAGTTTTCTAAAATCCACATACAGTATATTCATTAATATATAATGAATATACTGTATGTGGATGATTTCGTTCACGATTTTATACAATAAAAGAGGTATATTATAATTAAATGAAGTCACTTTATTGTACTTAACAATAGCTTTTCATATTCAATAAATATTTTCTTTACAGAAATAGTGCATAATATTATTATTATTCAAATTGCATTGACAAGTTTTAATTTTATCTTTCCTCGATTTATGATAATATAAATATCACTTAATTTAATTTTTCTTTAATTTAATTTTAATGCCTTCTTATCCTGAGGTGTATGTGTCTTTATTTTCTTGATTAGATAGATATACATAGATTATATGTATATCTATCTAATCAATCTAATATCTAATGATACACATATACATAGTCTATGTATATCTAATGATAGATATACATAGATTATATCTAATATCTATCTAATGATAAAATAAAAATGATAACGATTAAATTAAAAGTTAAATTATTACTTTAGAGCAGTGCTTCTCAAATTGGGGCCGCCTAACAAAATTTGGGGTCGCAGAAATTTTAGCAAATGAATTTTAGCAAATTCGTATTCCTAGTTTATATACCTTTATACCCAGGATCTCGAAAATATTTTCTCGGGTAAAAGGGGACGCCAAGTGGAAAAGTTTGAGAAGAGCTGCTTTAGAGACATTTTATACAAATCATTTTTTGCAAAACCAAAGAAAACTAAATTGAATTTTATATAATAAAAAAAATTTGACATAGATTATAAGGTAATCATATCTAAATCAATAAGATAAATATGAAGTATACAAAAATTTTATTATTTAATTAAAATATATCAAACAAAATTTCGTCTTTACTATAGACTAAACATCAATAAATTAAAATAAACTGTTTTTAAATATAGTAGTCTAAAATATAACTAAAAATTCAGTAACAAAAGTCAGAAATATTTAATTTTAATTAAATTATTTTATTAAAAATGAATAAATATTTTAATATATTCTTTAAAAATTAATTTTAATTCTAATATCTAATAGAGAATTAATTTATTCCGATCATATTAATATTTAATATAATTTAGAATTTTTCAGAAAAGGATTTGATTTTTTTACTGTATTCTATTTGATCAAATCACTTTAGATCTATTAGAAATAATATTTACTGTACATAAGTTCTGTATCTATAAAAAATAGTTCACCAACCAGCAAATTTATATTAGTTCCTGTTGCTAAGAGAATGTCATTTTATTATATTAGAATCCATCTATAGAAATTAAATAAATATCGATGCTATAAATATTTGAAATGTATTATTTGTTATTGATTTTTTGTGAAACTATATTTAAATGTAATTAAATAAATTAAAAAGTTAGACTGGCCAGCAGTAATTCTGTAAAGCTGACATTAATTTTTATTAGCGGGTTTTATAGAAAATAAGTTCGCATAAAAATTACTCTAAATTTTATTTATAAAATTTTATTCTAATGATTTTCCTACCGAAAATAGTTTTTTTTCCAATTTTTCACCGTAAACAGTTATAACAATGACCATAATTGAAAAGAGACTGGGTCAGTGACGTCACAGATCCCCGAAGGTAATCGTTCCAGTTTTTTTAAGAGAACCAGTTAGTGAACGTTGTAGGGATGGATATACAACAAGAAAAAAAAAAAAGATATTTTTTATTTATTACAATAATCCAAAAATATTACATTTATGTAAGATCAAACATAGACCTTTATTCTTATCACATCATAACTTGTATTTATTTTTTATACTATAACAAAGTACTTTCCTTATAAAATTCATTACTGTTCCAGAAGTCCAATATATTTTATATTATATTACTTTCTATAAACAAAAATTTTTATATTTATTAATTCCAATCTATAATATCTACATTAAGCAGTCCTAAATTTTACCTGAAATTATTGGGATATCTGCCTAAATATTCTTTTTTAATGATGTGAACACCCTTTCTTTTTATAATATAACACAATGCCTTCCTTATAAAATTCATTACTATTCCAAGAGTGTAATTTATTTTATATAAAACTTTACCTTCTATAAACCAAAAAATTTATTAATATTTATTAATTTTCAATCTATAATGTCTACATTGAGCAGACCTAAATTTTACCTGAAGTTACTGGAATATCTGCCTAAACTTTCTTTTTTAATGTGAACAACCTTTTTTACTATAAAAACATTCTAAAAGATTTACTTCAAAAGCTGCTATTTTTTATATATCAAGAAAAATTACCATATTTAACAACCTGGTTTGCTGTTATACTGTATCCCTAATTTACATTTTAAGTACATCAACCCTCTGGTGTCAATTTTTAAAATAAATACTCCCACCATATTTCTGACAGTTTTAATCCATTTCTATTATTTGTTGTTATATTTTTATTGTTTATACTATTTTGTACTTTATAAAATAAAATTCATAAAATAATCTGAATAAATAATGTATTTCTTGTTTTAAAACTAATATAGTGTCTGTATTAATGCTACAATTATTGTTTATACAATGTACGGATAATCCTGACTTAAGTTGTTTTAAACTTGTATATCTTTTATGTTTGTCTATTCGAATACATAACTGTCTTTTTGTTTCACCTATATAATAATGTCTATTTTTACAAGTACGTTCTATTTTATAAACTACATTATGTTTGTCTATTGCTTACTGTGTTTGCCTACCAATAAAAGTTAAATTTTTTACCTGAAAATTCATTTGAGGGGCTATACCTATATTAAACTTTTTAAAAAATTCTCTTTCTCTGTAAAAATTGTTTTCTTCATACATTACTCCAAAAAACAATCTTTTAATTTTATCTTTCTTATTTACTATAATATTAGAGTCTCTGTAATTTTTCTCCAATTTTTTTTAACTGCCAATGTGGGTAATCATTTAACATAAACATTCTGTAAATTAAATCTAATTCAAATTTTCTACTCTCAATATCTGTAGTTCTAAACTCTGTTTTTTTTAATTTCTGAAATAAATAGATTTTTCTTTATAAATATAGGAGTATTAGAGAAAAAATTTAATAATTTAAAATTATTTTGTTCCTTTCAGTATCGCTTAAATTCAATTTTATCTTTATACTTTATCAAAGTTATGTCTAAGTAATTAATTTTATTTAATATATTCTTTAAAAATTAATTTTAATTCTAATATCTAATAGAGAATTAATTTATTCCGATCATATTAATATTTAATATAATTTAGAATTTTTCAGAAAAGGATTTGATATTTTTACAGTATTCTATTTGATCAAATCACTTTAGATCTATTAGAAATAATATTTACTGTACATAAGTTCTGTATCTATAAAAAATAGTTCACCAACCAGCAAATTTATATTAGTTCCTGTTGCTAAGAGAATGTCATTTTATTATATTAGAATCCATCTATAGAAATTAAATAAATATCGATGCTATAAATATTTGAAATGTATTATTTGTTATTGATTTTTTGTGAAACTATATTTAAATGTAATTAAATAAATTAAAAAGTTAGACTGGCCAGCAGTAATTCTGTAAAGTTGACGTTAATTTTTATTAGCGGGTTTTATAGAAAATAAGTTCGCATAAAAATTACTCTAAATTTTATTTATAAAATTTTATTCTAATGATTTTCCTACCGAAAATAGTTTTTTTCCAATTTTTCACCGTAAACAGTTATAACAATGACCATAATTGAAAAGAGACTGGGTCAGTGACGTCACAGATCCCCGAAGGTAATCGTTCCAGTTTTTTTTAGAGAACCAGTTAGTGAACGTTGTAGGGATGGATATACAACAAGACGAAAATATAGCGAATAAAGTCCAAACTGGTAAAAGATATTTTCGTTCAAAATCTGTAGCTTCCAATGATCCTCAAAGTCCCTATTACACTAGAACTGGAGTGTCTTCGGGAGTTAGAGTTAGATCTCCGAGTGTCGCTTGTGTGCCTTATTACGACGAGGAATGTCGTCTTAAGCATCAGGGAACTTTGGCGGTGGACGAAACTAAAACATCTACCATCAAACAACATTATTATCCAGAAGGAGGTTGGGGTTGGGTAGTGTGTGCATGTGCGGTAGTAATTCACATATTATCTACCGGTTTGCATTCGGCGTTTGGATTTTTCCTGTTAGAAATGTTAAAAAAATTCCAAAATGATAGTGATGTAGTTCAAGCAGGTAAGTTTACAAATTTAATTTCATTACTAATAAGTCTATATATATTCGCTTATTTATGTTGCACTTTATAGTTTGTGTGGGAGCTCTCTCAACTACGATTGCATTGTTCCTATCGCCTGTCGTCGTAGCTTTTTGTAGGAGAAAGAGCACACGATTGGTAGCCCTCTTCGGAGGAATTATAACTGCTCTTGGTTGCTTGTTTACATCGTTTGCCACACAATTTCACCAATTATACATTAGTTACGGAGTTATTATAGGATGTGGTATTAGTCTTTCGAGAACTACATCTACTCTCATAGTGTGCGAATATTTTAAAAAGAAGAGAGGATTAGTCGAGATTTTTATCTGTACCTCAACTGGTATAGGATCTGTTATCATGCCAATTCTAATAACAGAAAGTATTAGGTGATTGTTCCGTAAATATTCTTTAAAATTATTTAAATCTTTTCTAAAATCATTTTTATTTCAGGATAATTGGTTGGAGATTGGGTTTTCAAATAGTTACTGGTGTCGTTGTCATTACTGTTTTATTATCGGTATTTTACCGACCGGCATCTCTTTATCATCCGCAGAGAAGAGCTATTCTTCATATTAAATGCTTACAGAAACGTTCTAAACTGAAAGAAAAATTATCCACGTTGACAAAACCTAAACCAAAGTATTTTGATTTCAAAGTTTTAAAATCACGAACTGTACAAATAATAATCATCAGCAGTGGATTGACGGCAATGGGTATATCATCGCCTCATTTATTATTGGTAATCCTCAATTATTTCGATAATTTTATTATATTTTAAGGAGTAATAATATTTAGTATTTGAATCATTAATCACCAGATGAATATTTTAAAATTTTGTTCTATTTTATTCAAAGAAAAGAATGGTGAATGGTTGTAATAAACTTGAAAATCAGGCTTTATTATGTTACAAAATCTAGGTCAAGTCGAAATTGAAAACCTTGAGTTCAAAAAATGTAATACATATAATCTAATGAAATTTAATATTTATTTTTATATCTAGATTTACGAAGGAGATAAACAAGGCATCGATAGGCATTCTCTACTTATTCTGCAGATATTTCTTGGCATCGCTTGCGCTGTTGGCAGTGGAGTCTTTGGATGGATCGTAGTCCGCAACAGTATTCAGTGTCTTATAGCAAAACAGTATTTATGCCAAGCAGCCATGTTTATGTCGAGTGCAACTATATTAGCATTAACAGTTTTTCACGAATATAGAAGTTATGTAATGTTTGCATGGATATATGGAATTTTTTATGGTGGGTATCACTATTCGCTAAAATTATTCACATTGGAGAAAGTTCGAGCAAGAAATTTTTTGAGAGCGTGGAGTTATGTGGAATGGTTTCAGGCTATACCTAATATGGTTGGTGTGACATTAACAGGTATGCAATCATTTAAATACGATTTTATTATATAATCTACTCTTGCGAATTCTACCGAACTTAATACTATTAGTAACATGCAAAAATATATTTTGAAGCGTGTAATATCGAAAAAAACATCAAAAAAATTATTAAATATTAAAAAATTTTGAGACAATAACTATTCTAAAAACCAACTGTATTTTAAAATTAAATTGAAAATCTATTGACTGTAACTGGTACTTATCTCGAAAAGTATAAAAAATTATTTTTAATCTATATAACTTTTATAAATGTATATATTGTAAATTGAAAAATATTTTCAGGATAAAGATTTACAACATTAACTTAAAAAAGTCTTCTTAAATCGTAAAGAATTAAACTTACAATCAGTGGTGTAAGTTCAAATTTTGGACTCCGTGATCAATCTAGAAATTTAGTGCTCAGAAATTTTATAATGTGAAAGAGCTTTCAAGCGAACGGATTCCACCGCAGGATCATTATTATTCTACTGCTTATAATGAAGTTTAATTCTTTCTAGAACACAGTATATAGAAATACAGTATTTCATTTATTGGTTTACATTAATAATACAAGTATTTTATATTTTATATTATTACTGTTTATCATAAATGTACTAATCTATGGGTTAAATTTATTAGAATATAACAGATACGAATAAATTTTATAATTTTTGTAATGTATTCAAATATTTTTCTTTAAAAATATTTTCTAAATATGTATGTAATCCAATAAAAAATATATTGTTTTCAAAACAACGTATTGTATATTTTATATAGGTTATTTAAATCATAAATATGGTAATAAATCTGGTTTCTACTTATCATCTGTTTTCACTATATTGGGAAGTTTGGCCATGTTTGGTATCAATTTTCATCGTAAGCGTACCCAAAAGAAAAAGGACGATGCAAAAAGAAAAATATCAGAATTAAGTGTAGGCCTATACAGGGATAAAGGAGATGCTATTAAGCGGCCAGAGTTAACTTGTATTTCGGAAGAAGCCATAGCAGATTTTGACGAATTTTTGGACGATTGCATTACCAGCTGTAATAAAGAAGAAAAATTTCTTATGTTGAGTGAATTCGAAAATAATTTAAGCAAAACTCAAGCGTTGATACAACCGACTAAACCCATTAGAAAAATGGCTGTGGTAACACCTCCTAACTTTAGTCAATGTTCCAACTGTCGAAACTTAATCGTAAACGATCCTGTCCCCGAAAAGACTCTTTGTAAAGAAGAAATTATTCATTTATCTGGATTATTATAATTGATAATAAACTAAAACAATCTTATGTTTTATAAAAATTATTTTCAAATTACGTAATATATACAGTATCTATTTAATTAAAACATTATACGAATGAAAAGCGATTTTGATATATTTTTAAAAGAGTAATCATCTTAAGAAAAAATATATATCTATTTAATTAAAACATTATACGAATGAAAAGCGATTTTGATATATTTTTAAAAGATCATTCATGATTATATAAAATATTCGATAAATAAATATTAAAATCTTTAAATATCAATATATATACCGTATACAGGTATAAAAACATAAATTTCGACTATCTTAACATAGTTGATTTATTAATATTAAATATGTAAAAATATTTCAAAATTGAAATTATTTAATACATTGTTTATTAGTATTATTTTATTTCATCTATCCTTACATACAGTTGTTTATTAATAGTTTAAAAAATTATTCAAAAAATTTACATAAAAAATCGGATCTCGACAACTTTAAATCGATTTCTTACCAACTTTTCAAAAAATAAGAATCTTGTGGGAATTTAATATTTCTTTATTACACATAAAGTGGAAAAATGACTAAACACTCAGCTCTCGATTTACACGGTAGATACTTTCCTGGAAAAATCGTGCAAACCGAAACCGTATAAAACGAGACGCAGAATAATAATAGTAGGATATATTAAACTGTAAACCATGTAAATCGATCTAAAGAAGATAATGAAAAGATTCAATTAAACTGTAAACCATGTAAATCAATCTAAAGAAATTAATGAAAAGTCGAGAATATGTTCTTTATGCCAATCTATCTATAAAAGATAATGAAGAGTCGAGGATATGTTTTTTATAACCGTGCTATAGAAGATAATGAAAAGTCGAGGATATGTTCTTTATAACCGTGTAAAATGAGATAAAGATTAAAAGGAAAAAAGGGATTGGTTCATTATTTTTTAGAGACAATTTAATGCTTATACTTTTTCAATTTATTTTTGTATGAGGCAAAATGATGTAAAATGAATAAATTATTCCCTATCTATTACCATATTATTACAACAATATAATTTGGAATGGAAAATAAAAGATTACTCAATTAGAAAATCCATTCAGGATTTGCAATTTTAATATTTCTACACATCCGATTTCTACACATCTGACATCCGTTAAAAAGTACATATCAGTGATTCCATTGTAAATATCCTTCCTAAAAATTCCCATAATCAGCGTCATGAAAATTGTAATATATCATAACTTCATATATCACTCCTACAGCCGGATCTTTGCAAATTAAATAATATTGGGGTTTATATTGTATCTTTTATGTAACAGGCTACATATAGTAAAGATCTGGAAACCAAATAATTAACAAAAATCAATTCACTATTCCCCACTGACAATCAATACAACATTAATTACGTTATTTTTATGAAATTACCTGTTTGATGCCAGAGAGAGAAATTTGTTTTAAACAGTGCTATATAAACTCCCTTTCGGTTTAAAAAATAAAAATAAATCTTCGGCAATAAAAGAAATTTGATGCTAAATCTTTAATAAATCGAAAATCGAGATTCATCAAATGTAAACAAATTTTCACTACATTATATTTTTGAATCTATGTGAATAACATATCAAAGTATGCTACAGTGTACTTCTCTTACATTTTTTCGTGATGCGATTGCCACGCCATCTGAAAATGATACATTTGTAATTTTTATCTACATTTTTTAACTGAACAACGTTTACTTTCTAAAATTCAATTTAAAGTTCATTTTTAAATTTTAATTCTAATCTAAACAAAATTCTTGAAAAATGAACTCCATTTCCACATATCCTGTAGTAAGGATTTTGAAAAGGAAAATAAATTATTTTTTAAATACAGTATTTATCTATTGAATAATTTAGTAATCAAAAGTCTACGGAATAACAAATAGGCAATTTTGCTAACGGATGTCACCACTTTCCAATCACTAACTTCTTTGATCACCTTGCATAATCATTATTACTACTATCCATGCTACTACTGCTACTACTATTACTATTCCAAGTGCGGATTACAATAATCCTGCTATAGTCCCTCCCAGGGTGATCGGCCGGATGGCTGCGTGGTAAAGCTTTGGCTTACCACCACGGATTACCACCCTGGAGGATCTGGGTCCCACACCTCCAGTTTTTCAGGAGGGTCCAGGCTCGGCCCGTTGAACCCTATCCTTCAACCATCCGGTTGACCCCATCATGGGAGCTGGCCAGCCTGTGATGGGCTCTGTAAGTGGCCGCCGCCAGATATAGAATATCCCATGAGGATATGGCGGCTTAATATAACTAACCTAACCCTCCCAGAGTGAGGCCGGATGGCCGAATAGTAACGCGTTAGCGTGCCACGCAAGAGGACTTGGGTTACTGCGTGGCACGCAGGAACCCAAGTCCTCCTGCTTTCTGGGTGTGGAATCTCCTGAAAAGTTTTTTTCAGGGTGTGAGCCCGGCCGGGCGATCCTCGTCCTTCACTATCCGGCCTTCTCTACGGGTGTGGATGCAGCCCATGGTTGGAACTGGCCCCGTTCCTTAGTAATTTTCCTGATTGAAAAGGAGCGTAATAAAAAAATTAAAAAAAATTGATTTCAGTGATTATTATATCGCTATTTGCATAAAACCGATGTACAATAACAACTCTAGAGCTTTTAGCACCCGAGCGAAAATTTTTGTTCCCTCCTTCAAGTCGTCAATTTTGATGGTGAGCAGACTGGGCGGGCTCACCGTTTAAATTATGAGTAAAAAATAATTGCCTTTTTACAATAATAAGAAAACACAAAATGTTCCAGTGCCTTTTAGCGCTCTGCTTGACAGTGGCGTAGCAAGGGGGCAAGGGGGGTCTATCATGCTCAGGGTGCCACTCGCAGAGGGGCGCCAAATTCTTATTACGAGTATATTCTATATATTATATATGTTTTTTGGGGGCGCCAAAAAGCTATCGTGCCCCGGGCGCCAGTTATGCTCGCTACGCTACTGCTGCTTGATCATATGTTGAGCCGGCCCCGCTGATGTAATACTCGCTTTGGTTCGACGTCTATTGATTAGTTATTTTGTCGTCATCAAGGAGGTAGGTTATCATTTATCGACTATGACACGATTGAATCGGAATTGTCCAAGAAATTAAATTATGAGGATATTATACAAATTTGCTGTAAAACATTTAAGAAAATAATATATAACTTTTATATTACTTAATTATTATTTTATATAAGTTTATTTTATTTTGAGTTAATACCAGTTTGAATTTTATAAATATACAAAGCATTTCGTTACACAATTGCATTATTCTCGCTAATACTTCGGTGATAATAACCATTTGATTTTTATTTAAAATAAAAGATAAGGCGGAGTGGGATAAGTGCAGAGCGGTTTATGCAAAGTTGGACTTAACGTAAGTATTTTAACCTATCGTATACATATTTAGCAAATTCGTTAACAATCGCATTGCGCAGCTATTACCGTTTAATTCATCCTTGAAAAGTTTAAATTTGCTACAAGATCATATAAAATGTCAGCTACTCCGCACTTAACCCGAAACGGGGTAAGAGTGTACGTGTGAGTTAAAAAAGCTTTGAAGTTTATTTACGCACGCTAATTGGCAAGAGAGTTGAACAAATCTACTATAAAATGCTTTTACCGCATTAAGATAGGTTGTTTCGTTTTAGAGTTATCCTTTGTTAGAAACAAGGATTGAATATGAAACAAGAAATGAAATGTGAGAGGCGGTATAATGGGGATTGTTTAAGTTGCTTCGTTTTAGAGTTATTCTTTGTTAAAGAAACGAGATTTGAATTCTGAAATCTGAGAGGCGGTATAGTGAAATAAAACAAAAATATAAAGTGATGTAAGTACACAACAACTTGTGTGCTTACATCACTTTATATTTTTGTTTTATTTCACCATACCTCATCTCACATTATTTACTTTATATCAATTTTTATTTTTTTTCATAGTAACAAAGCATACATTTTATTATTTAATATGACAAAAGGTTTTTATCAAATAAAACATGCTTTATATGAAAATTTTAATTGATGTCTTTGCATTTATCAATCATCTCGACAACGTTCACATTTCGTTCATTTCTTTTGAATAATCGCTCGATGGTTTTTCTAACGTAGCTGCCAACTATGTTATAGGCTAGAAAAAGAAGTTAATAAACAAATTAAATTGTAGAACACGAAACAATAAAATTGAACGTGTTATGAGGCTAGAACGGCCTAATACGCGATTACCCCAAGATACTGATCCGTACTTGCCCCAGATAACAATATTTACGGAACAAGAGCTTACCAGAATTTTTCTCAATAAATTTTTAAATGTCCAAAAATATTTTTTATTTAATATAAACTTTAATTAATATTCTTCATACTTACCAAAAAATAGCTTCTAATGTGAAGTTATCTTATGAATTATTGCACTTTTAAAATTGTGAAAATTGCGTGCGCTGTTCGGACGCGACGCGACGCGTTTATAAAGGTCGATGTAAATACTGGAATCGCATCATTCGTCGTTCGTTAGCTACCGTCGATAGGTATATATTATCTCGTAGTAGATTACTACAATATCAAATAGCAAAATTTCGCTTAAAAAAAAGCCCGATAGTGCACTTCCCCCACTCCGTCTTATATATTTTTAAAAAGTATATGTTTAAGGGGCGGCAATTTGTCTTTTTGTCCGGGACGTCATAAATGCTAGAGCGGGCGCTGCCCCAGCATTTCGCTTCGCGACCCATAGTTTGAGAAGCACTGATCTATATTAATTTTTTTTTCGAAGTTGAGGCCACATTCCATTCTGTCATAAAACTAAGTGACGGGACAAGTCAGGGATGGCCAGGACGTAACTACAGGTGAGCCCGGGTAGGCCATGGCCCATGCATTGAAAGTTTTGGCCCATGTGCTGCCCATCCTGAATATATAACCCGAAACGTAAAATTGAAAACCGCAAGAGTTTAACTCTATATAATCCAAGATGCCTTGAGTTTTGTAAAAATGAAAATTTACAACCGATACATTAAACACCTCATAATTCAAGATGCCTTGTATTCCGTAAAAATGAAAATAAAAAAACCACAAGCATAATTTAAGCCCACATAATTTCACGCTAATAGTGATAAAAAAATTTTTATTTACAAGCTGCGAAAAAACGCGTCCTTTGCACATTTTACGCAGTACTTAATTAATGCGATTAGCTGGAAAGAATAAAGTTTCAAAATACTGGTAAATATAAGTATTTATTTGATATCAGCTCAATAGAAAATTATGAGGTGATTTTTACTTAATGATGCAAAACGATCGATTACTTTGTCCAAGTCGAGAGCTTTTGCGATTTTTCTCTCGAACATGATTGCTAAATTGCTTAACCGATTATCAAGCATTCTGTTACGTAAATACGATTTAATAAAGCGCATACGGGAGAATGTTCTTTCACATCGGTGTGGCCCATCCTTGGCCTACCCAAAAAAAGTCCTGGTTACGTCACTGGGAATGGCAGTCGTTCCACAGGCTGTCCAATCCTGCAGAGGAGTCAGCCGGATTGAGGAGGCCTGGGTCAACGGGCGGGCCCCGATCCCAATCCTTTTTTAAGGAATGGGACCTGAGACTTAAGCCCAAGTCCGCGGAACCCGAATTTGATGCGTGGAAAGTCGAAGCATTTCCATGCGGCCAATCTGGCAGACTTGTTCATTAATTTGTTCCTTGTGGATTACACCAAGAATAATGGCGTGCGAGATTCGAGAACGCGGCATAATTAAATATCTAATCCAATCGAATTCGAGCTTCGTCGTGAGAAGAAGAAAATATATTTGTGCAAGTTTCTGATTCATACCTACAGCCATGCTACGATACAATCCTATTTAGTCGGCCGGATTGGCCGCGTGAAACGCTTCGGCTTTCCACTCTGGAGGAAACGGGTTCGAGTCTCGGGTCCCACCCCTTGAAAATATTTATCATGGGGTCCGGGCCCGACCCGTCGATCCCCGTCCTTCACAATTAGGCTGACCATTCCGCAGGAGTGGGCAGCCTGTGGAAAGGCTTGTTTCGCCCCGCTACATAGTATTCTTCCAGAATGGAGTGTGGCGTCATCTGTTGACACAAAAAAACCCGGGATTACAATGGCCGCTGGATTGGCAGTGGTTGTACAGTAAATTGGCCTGCCAGATCGCCAGACCTAACATCTCGACTCTTTTTTATGGGGTTAACTTAAAGAAAGGGTATACCAGAAGTACCAACAACTGCAGAAAACAGGCCGGATTGGTCGCGTGGAAACGCTTAGGCTTTCCACTCTAGAGGACCCGGGTTCGAGTCTCGGGTCCCACCCCTTGAAAATATTTATCATGGGGTCCGGGCCCGGCCCGTCGATCCCCGTCCTCCACAATCCGGCTGACCCCTCCGCAGGGGTGGGCAGCCTGTGGAAGGGCTTGTTTCGCCCCGCACATAGTATTCTACCTGAATAGAATGTGGCGTCATCTGTTGACAAAAAAACTGCAGAAAACAAGAACGCATTAGAAATGCTTGCATTCGTATATCGACAACCACTATTATATTGTCACCAATCTTTATCAAACGAATTTTTTTTGTCAACAGATGATGCCACTTTTCCACTCAGTAAGAGTAATAAGTGGCGGGGCGAAACAGGCTGCCCACCCCTGCGGAGGAGTCAGCCGGATTGTGGAGGACGGGGATCGACGGGCCGGGACCCCATGATAAATATTTTCAAGGGGTGGGACCCGTTTCCCACCCCTGCAGAGGGGTCAGCCGGATTGTGGAGGACGGGGATCGACGAGTCCGGACCCAATGATAAATATTTTCAAGGGGTGAACCCAGGACTTCCTACCTCTGCGGAGGGGTCAGCCGGATTGTGGAGGACGGGGATCGACGGGCCACCCAGATCCCATGATAAATATTTTCAAGGGGTGGGACCCGAGATTCGAACATGGACCTCATGATAAATATTTTCAAGAGGTGGGACCCGGGACTCGAATGCACCCCATGATAAATATTTTCAAGGGGTGGGACCCGAGACTCGAACAGGGATCAGCCGGATTGTGGAGGACGGGGATCGACGGGCCGGGCCCGGAAGTCAGCCGGATTGTGGAGGACGGGGATCGACGGGCCGGGCCCGGATCAGCCGGATTGTGGAGGACGGGGATCGACGGGCCGGGCCCGGACCCTCAGGATAAATATTTTCAAGGGGTGGGACCCGAGACTCGAACCCGGGTCCTCAGAGTGGAAAGCCGAAGCGTTTCCACGCGGCCAATCCGGCCGACTCAACCTTGGGATATGGACCCGAGACTCGAACCCGGGTCCTCCAGAGTGGAAAGCCGAAACGTTTTGAGTCCTCACGCGGAATCCGCGTGAGAATAGGATCAACTAGATAGGCAGAGGCTCGAACCCGGGTCCTCCAGAGTGGAAAGCCGAAGCGTTTCCACTTGGACCGGGCCCGGACCCCATGATAAATATTTTCAAGGGGTGGGACCCGGGTCCTCCAGAGTGGAAAGCTGAAGCGTTTCTACGCGGCCAATCCGGCCAGGGGATCGACGGGCTGGGCCCGGACCCCATGATAAATATTTTCAAGGAGTGGGACCCGAGATTCGAACCCGGGTCCTCCAGAGTGGAAAGCCGAAGCGTTTCCACGTAGCCAATCCACTGGGTCCTCCAGAGTGTAAAGCCGAAGTTTCCATGCGGCCAATCCGGCCGATCCCTCTTTTGGGTTAGTAAAAACCCGTTTAACGCGGTTTTTCAAGGGGTGGGACCCGAGACTCGAACCCGGGTCCTCCAGAGTGAAACCCGAGACTCGAACCCGGGTCCTCCAGAGTGGAAAGCCGAAACGTTTTGAGTCCTCACGCGGAATCCGCGTGAGAATAGGATCAACTAGATAGGCAGAGGCTCGAACCCGGGTCCTCCAGAGTGGAAAGCCGAAGCGTTTCCACAGATTCGAACCCGGATCCTCCAAAGTGGAAAGCCGAAGCGTTTCCACGCGGAATCCGGCCGACCACTCCAGAGTGGAAAGCCGAAGCGTTTCCACGCGGCCAATCCGGCCGACGACCCACGATAAATATTTTCAAGGGGTGGGACCCGAGACTCGAACCCGGGTCCTCAGAGTGGAAAGCCGAAGCGTTTCCACGCGGCCAATCCGGCCGACTCAACCTTGGGATATGGTACGAATCCACGCGGCCAATCCGGCTGACTTATCAAACGAATTAACAAGTGTATCCGAGTTGACGGATATCATTTTGAACAGTTGTTATGATACATTATTTTTTCTGCTTCTCTGATTAATAAATTACTTACAGAATAAAAATCCCTTTTTTCCCCTTAAATCTACAGTATCATATTTGCAAAAATACTTCATTTTTGTGATATTACGGTGGGAATACCTAATTTATCGTTAACCCAATCACCCAATATTTGTATTACTATGGAAACGACCAAGAATCTTCGAAGCGTCTCTAGTGGCGAAAATAAGAAATACGTATTGATTACAAACGTGATAATTGCACGTGAAAAGCTAGATGGAGGCGTCGGTGAACGAAGGATTAAGTAATAACGAAGTGCAGCGTTACAGTCGACAGTTATTGCTTCCAGAAATCGGAATCGAAGGACAAAAAGCTTTAAAAAATAGTCGCATATTGATAGTGGGTGCTGGAGGACTAGGATGCCCAGCTGGCATCTATCTAGCTGCCGGTGGCGTGGGTACCATCGGTATTGTTGACTACGACGTGGTAGAATTGAACAATCTTCATAGACAAATCTTGCATAAAGAGAAAAACTTACACACACTTAAAACTGGATCCTTTTCTGCCTCTCTCCAGGAACTGAACAGTAATATAAAGTGTGTGTGTTATCCTGTTCTTCTCGATAGCCAAAATATCGAGAGTATTATAACTGAATACGATGTCGTCATTGACGCCACTGATAATGTGGCCACTAGGTATCTGTTGAATGATGCCTGCGTGCTTTATAACAAACCACTCGTCTCTGGAAGTGCCTTACGTCTAGAAGGTCAGTTGACGGTTTATAATTATGAGAATGGACCTTGCTACAGATGCCTTTTCCCAGTTCCTCCTCCTCCAGAAACTGTCACAAATTGCTCTGACGGAGGAGTTTTGGGTGTAGTACCTGGTATAATAGGAATGTTACAAGCATTAGAAGCCATGAAAATAATTTTGGGGTTGGAAATTCTTTATTCTCGGAATATGCTGTTATTTGATGCTATTGCAGGATTTAGAAGGGTCAAACTCAGGCCGAAAAATCCACACTGTGCCATCTGTGGTGACACACCTTCTATCTCGAAACTAATAGATTACCAGCAGTTTTGTGGTTCTGCCCCTTGCGATAAAGAACAGAAAATCGCTCTCTTGAATACTGACGAACGTGTGTCATGCAGCCATTATAAAAAATTAGTGGACCAAGGTATCCATCACATTTTGGTAGACGTTCGTTCTCCTGCAGAAGTGAACATATGCAAGTTGCCAAATTCCATTAATATTCCTTTTTCAAAAATCAAGACAGAAGAAGAATTGAAAAGGCTTTCAAACCACATTCAAGAAATGAAGCATGAAATTTCTGTACCCATACTGGGTTTTGTTGTCTGTCGTCGTGGGAATGATTCTCAGAGGGCAATAAAAATACTGCAAGAAAACATAAAAGAGGATGTAATATGGAAAGATATAGAGGGTGGATTAACAGCTTGGGCAAATGAAATAGATCCATTGTATCCAGTTTATTGAGAAAATAAATTGGCTTCTTTTTATTGTGTTTCATTTGCAATAGCATTTTGCGTTCCATATAAATATTCAAAAAGAACCATAAATGAAAGTATTGACCAATTAAAAATCTTTCCTTTTCTAAAAACATTTCCTTTAGCTAATTTGTTAAATAATTTACAATGAAAGTTTTGGCAAGAAAATAGTTAGTGCACTACACTTATCCATTCATAGTATTAATGTAGAATACATATTAAAAGCAAATGCTTTATTAGGTTCTATCTCTCTCTAATACTTTGCATAATTCCTTGCTTCATTAGTGACCTAATGGGAATCAGTTTAAGTTGTAAACAAGATTGCAGAGTTGGATGGCAAATGATTCGACTCCGACTCCACGTTTTAAAAAATATCTGACTGACTTCCTAAAATTTTAAGTTCTGACTCCAACTCGGGCAGTTTAAAAATCCGACTCCGACTGCACCCAAAAACCTCTGATTCTGCAACCCAGGATTGCAAAATCGGATGGCAAATGATCCAACTCGGACTCCATCTTTAAAAAAAACCTGACTCCAACTCTCTAAAATTTATAAGATCTGACTCTGACTCCACCCAAAAACCTGACTCCCTGACTCTGTAACCCTGGCTGTAAACAGTAATACACAAATATATTTTAAGCTGGTGGGCAGTTATTGCAGTTTATGGTGTATGAACATGCTTCAGATTTTCAGTACTGTATGTAACTCAATTATAGGAAAGCATATTTTTAAATTACATTTTGTGATATGTTTCCTGGTGTTTTGGATATAATGCAATCATTATATAGAGAAAATGAGTATGTCAATACACTCATATATTGTGAAATATTGATTGATTTTGATGATAATTAATTTGCAACCAGCATTCAAGCATGGTATAGCTCAGTTATTCAACTTATCTTAACTTTCTATTCAAAATATTTATCCATTCTATGAAATACTTCCAATATAAAAAGCAAAATTTAAAATACAAAAATCTAAAGACATCATCCATATACTACATCACTCTATATTGAATAAATGCAACTTGTATACTATAGAAAAAATTTCATAAATAATGGTTCACTATTAAGTTTTGTAAATGATTTAATAAAATGAAAAAACGGTAACATTACTACTACGTAAATACTATAATTCCTATTTATTAAAAGGCTATTAATTTGAATTACTATAATTCCTATTTTTGTTCTGTAAATTATGTCGTCATACTAAAAGTGATTAGTGTTTTACATTTGTATGATTCATAATTTTTTTATAATATAAAGATTTATGCATAATTGTTCAAAAGCAGAAACTAATGTAATGATTTAGAGATAAATTTGTTATAAAATGTAAGACAATATATCTAGTTCTAAAACATTTATAAACCAGTTGCTTGAAGGTTTATTTGGAAGTTAAAGAACACAGTCTATGTAATAAAGTACTAGTATAAAATGTTTAATAGAAAATATGAAATATTTTTATTTTTGCATAGAAATAAAAAAAAATTTTTAAGTAGAAGGGATCTTGAAATTTTGTGACCTCATGATCAGAGATGTCAAAACTTGATGTAACAAAAAATTATGAAGGGGAGAGGGTCAAAAAGTGTTCGAAATAGGGTGATATAGTTTACTGATGATCCCTAATTCTATGGCACTAATATTGGAACTTTGGCAATCTGCAGCACTAATGAACAATAAATAATTTTTAAACAACTACTACAACTTGACTTCAAGTTGGGTGACTTATAAGATTCCTTACTAAAACATGCAATTACTTAGCATTAATATCAGAATTTCGGATCCTATAGCTTTAACAATTGAATATAAATATTTAAAAGTTTCAAGAGTAAGTCTGCCCAACTTGATGAGATATATTTAATATCTGCCATGATCACTCCCATTTGACAGAAGTAGCAGATTTTTACTTTTCTAGAAAGAATATTAAATTTTCAATATTGTAAAAAATGGTTATTCAACAGGATTTTTTTCCTTTGGAAAGTATAAATAAAATGTAATTTATCAATATATTGGCTATATTTAAATCGCACTAATCAAAAGTTTTAATGCTGTTTTTAATTTTAATGGTTAGTGCAACAACATTTTTACAGAAAAGATTTTTTTTTATTTCCAGAAATTATATAATTTGTTCCAAGATTTACAATGTAAGCAGAGACAAATTTCCTATATATGGACTAAATTTTCATCAAGAAAAAATGCATATATCCTATATTTATGAAAAATTCCTTGCAAAAGTTCCCAAGTAGTGCTTTATGATTGACTCCATATTCTTAGGAAAGCTAACATGACCATGTGCCATTAATATCCATTAGCTACAAAAAACTGTTAGTCAATATTATGGCAGTGAACATGCTGATGATAAAATAATCAAGTACACTCAACCCTAACTAAAAGCATTTTCCAAAATTCAAAATATTAAATCAACCATACAAATATGTCTATGTGGAATTATATTGCTCGTATCCGTTAACTGATATCGCACATGTATTTCTAAAATGACACAAGTCAAAAATGAACATTTCGTAGTTTTACAAATTTTGAGAAAATTGGAAAAACTACAAAATCAGTTTAATTAAAAACCATTATATAACTAATAATTTTTTCAAAATTTGTAATCTTTTGAACAAAACGATTTTATTTGATTTTTGAATGTATTGCAACCGATATTTTACGCAATGAAGTTTATTCTGGTTAATGGTTAATCAAATCTATTTTTGTAAGAAATATGCATTTTAAAATCTTCGGAAATATGACACTGTAATGACATGTACAGTTTACTATATGAATTATTATTTATTACTTTTCTAGAATTAAACTATATTGCTGAGATATAGAACAGATGTGATTTTTTTCTATTTATTTTATTTATCGATAAAATTATTGGTATTAAGGCTATTAGCTTGGAGGGCCGCATGCGGGCCGCGGTTTGCCCACCCCTGTATTAGGTAGTCGTCGGCAGTTTTCTAAAGTTCAAACGTTTACGAAATACCTTTGGCGTTCGGTCATTTTAAATTTGGAGGAGTGTTTTGCATAATATGATTTCATATAAAATATAATCAAGAAAATATGAATTTTATATAAAATATGCTATTTTAATACAGATTTTTATTATTGCGTTATGTTTCGATAAACGTGTAAAAAACAAAGGAATCCCGATTTCCGTTGCAAGCGTTTTCAGATAATTACGCCTGATCTTCAGTGAAGTGCGCTCCTGGCCTCTATAATAATTTATTATTGTTTTCATTCCCCTTATACGGTAAAACATTTAACAGGCTCGTAAAAATTTCCATGATTAAATGAATTTAGCTTTTGTATCCATAATAATCAGTTTGGTGAACCGGCTGAATGACACCACTGCTAATAACTAGATGATGATTAAAATAACATATAAATCAATAAACTGAAAATCTCGTTTTATTGAAATTTTAAATAATAATAATGTGGATGACGTGGTTTAATGCATTACTAAGAAGATGCAATGAAATCTTTGTTTTACATTCGCTTTCTACTGGAGGTTACTAAGCAGCAGGCATTTCAGTGCCCATGGTGGTTTGGCCATTGACGGGAAGAATAACACTTGAGACGGATCTTAAATCCATGTGAAAAAACTCGAGATATGGGACTCGGAAATGGATCCGGATATTTCAGATGGTAAGTCGTGCTTTTTACTATGCGATCATCTGATCAAATATGCAGTGAAATTAAAAAAAAAAAAACTCTCTTAATCCGCATAACCATTTTGTGTGGTGAAGTTTAACGCTGTTTATTGACCATCGTTATTAAATGCATTACTATATCGTGAGTATGTGTGACTGAGTGGATAATTAACCTTCAGTCATTCTGTGAAAGTCTTGCTGTTTGTTTTTGAGTTTTTCGCTTATTTTCTTTATCAGATACTAAGTGGTGGGGAGTCCCATTTCCGTTGTGAAATCGGCCGTCAGATAAAAAGGTTTATTGAGTCAAGTCCGGACCCTTCTAAAAAATATAAAGAGGAGGAATTGGATCTAATACTAATGTCAATACTAAGAATTTCAAATAGGCGCACATCTGTATAGATGTGAAAAAGAGATGCATATTATAACGATAATTAGAAGCCAATTCACACTATGCATCTATAATTCTATCACACAGTATCGGCCAGCGCCGGATCTAAATATTTTATCACCTGAGGCAACATTAGAAAATGGCGCCCTCTCACCTCTTCACTCGCGCATTAATACATAAACATATGTAATATTTTGGAACCGGAAATGTAATGACATCAGATATATAGTCTCTGAGAAACATACAAAATACTTTATTCGTTTTTTTCAAAGCAACAGATAGTTAACAAAATACTAACAAAAATACATTCATAATAGATATAATAAAAATGAACTTTATTTAATATAATAATTTTTCTTGCTTTCGACCAGGCAAAATCGTTAATAATTGTTTATCAATTAATCAATTTAATTCGCATCGATTTCTCTCTCCCTTGATAAGTATTATCCATTAGAAAAATACCCATTTTGTTTTTGTAGACCGACTCTACAGCAGGAAATATTGTCAAGATAAATATAATTAAGTTTGTGTGTGAAATTGCAACTTCATTTTCGCGCCCCGTCATAATTTTCGCCCGAGGCGACTGCCTCACTTTAGATCCGGCGCTGGTATCAGATGCCAAGTTTTAGTTGCTTCAAAAACAATCTCATTCTTAAACCCAAATGCATGCACATTTAAATCTCCCAAACGAATTTTAAAATTTATATTGACAATTCTAGCCTAAAAAAGATTGCTTTTGATAAGAAAAGTAAAAAAAATCATCATTCTAAATTACTATCAATTGATCGCATTTTAAACACTGATAAGTTTATTTTAGTTTCCATTATCTTATTTCATTAATCTGGTTTTTGAATGTGATCTGAATTTTATTTTAGTTAAGCCACCCTAAAAAATTTCTTACTCGATTTGATTTCAAATTAGTCATTTTTGAATGATTATTTTTTTAATAGCTAACATAAAAGTTATTTTTTTTATTCTGAGTAATATTTCCTAAAAATAATAATCTGCACTTTTTTCAACTAATAAAACTAAAGCGAAATTATTCCCTGAATTAAGAAACTTGCTTTCTAATCTTTTTTATTTACATGTGATAAAATTAACTATCATATCGCACACGTATTTCTAAAGTGACACAAGTCAAAAACGAACGTTTTGAGAAAATTGGAAAAACTACGAATTCAGCTAACTAAAAACCATTATATAACTAATAGTTTTTTCAAAATTTGTAATCTTTTGAAACCATTTTTTAGGAAAATGGTTTTCAAAAGATGATGGAGGATTGCTTCCCAAGTTATAAAATGGTGCCAACACAAAAATGCAAGTTTTTGACTTGTGTCACTTTAGAAATACGTGTGCGATATGTAAATAGTAATAATTAAAAAGTCACAAGTATTAAATGAAAATAATAATATAGATAAATTATAATTAATATTTCGTTTGCAGGAAACTGTTTATACACAGTTAAGCTGCAAAAAATCCATCCTACATCAAAAGATTTTTCCATATTGGAAATTTTTATTAATCAACCGTTGTCCGTTTACTACAATTTATGATTTAATGAGCAACTAATACGGTTTCTCATTTAAGAGTTTTTGTTTTAAATATTAATATGCATATTAGCAGGCATCCGTTTTCATTTCCGTTTTCCAAATGATTATATCGATCATTTTTTAAATTAATATATTATTATTGATATTATGATATATTTATTTTTGTTATTTGTTATATATTACTTAATGCAAAAAATCCCAATTACGTATATTGAAATTATGTTCTTTCCTTGTGCAATCTCTTAAGTATTTTTTTATTTTTGAATTCAGATAAAGAAGAGATTTAACATAAAGCATCATTAACTACAGCTATAAATAAAATTTATATGAATACCATTAAGTTTATCTCTGAAAAGCAGTCAACTAGGCTTATAATTAATTGTTCATTTTCCAAAACAGTTATGCTATTATCATATACTCTTCACTTTTTCTTAAATATAGTCAATAACCCAAGTTAATATGGAACTAAGTTGCTAACTTCAGGTTACAGAGTCTTATCTCCAAAAACAATTTCTCTCATTTTTTCATCCATAAATTAGAATGATTTCCTATTGTACTTAATATTCTTTTTCCAGTTTGAAAATAGATGGAAGAGAATAAGGAGCTGATAATAAAGACCTTCAGTTTTTTTACATGCAGTACAAAGTTGCTGAGAAAAGGATGAAGGATATTTGAAAGAAAATTTGCTATTTCTTCTTCAAATTAGGATTCAAATCTCATCCAAAAATTGATTCTCTTAACTAAGCAACATAGAAAGTTGTCATTATGGCAATAAAACTTAATCTGGAAGTTGATGTTGAAGTCCCATGGTTACAAGCTCATACTCAACAATATTGTTGAAATTTGGAAGCAGAATACTTTTAAAAGAAGCTGAAGAGCTTGAGCCTGAGAATATTATGTTGTTACTAAAGAACATGGATTCATTGCAGTCAACACAGCTTCCAAAGAATATTAATTCAAACAAATAGCAAACTGTAAAAAATAAGAAAATAGAGGATTCTTGTTTTTTATACAGAAATTAATACAGCAAGCTTATTAATCAAATCAAAATAAATTTATTAAAAAAATTAGTTTGATTAATAAGTTTGTGTGTTGTTTCCAAACCAGGCATTTGTTACTTATATATGGAGATTGAGGAAAAGACATCAAATTTTAATATTTGCTTTCCTGAAGTTATCTTCAAAGATTTATGCATTATGATCCTTTTAACTAAAATAGGAAGGCACTTTTAATGACTTGCTTATAAATTGCCAGTATTTATATCTTATGTAAAGCTTCCATAAGTACAGGATAAATTCATATTTTCTTAATGAAAATTTAGTCTGTCCATAAGAAAACTGCACAACTGTCTTGGTCAGAGATGCACAGACTGGTCCTCTGTTGATTTGTTGGCAGCCCGCCTTACCAGGAGTTATTTTAACAAGTCACACAATCAAGGAATTATTTATAGTTTTGAACAATACATTTTCAAATAGTATTTTTCTGATATGAAATTATTTTTATAGTCGTTTGATTATAATGTTTTAAACAATAAGGAAAAAATAATAATCATATTTATAATAATAAACATTTTCTTATTTTTTACTATATTTGTGTGTGTGAAATAAGTAATTTAAAAGATTTGTAATTGTGCACAAAGTAGCACTACCGCATAACTAATGAAAATTTAGAATCACTCTTGCATTTGGCTATTACAAATGTCAAATCTAAAATAAAAATTATTTAATCAATGCAATACCATGCATCCAATTAAAAATTCTTTGTAACATGTAATTAAAAATATATGATAAACAGTGGATTCCACTTAATTGGGACACATCGGGCCAAGCCATTTTGTCCCAATTAAATGAAGTAGTAATAAATCATAATAAGTAATTCGTAGGTAGGTAAATAGGTAAAAAACTAATAATTAGGTACCTATTTTAATGATTTATTAAAATAGGTACCTAATTATTAGTTTTTTACCGATCTCCATCTTCAATACTGGGCCGCTGATATTCAGGCCTCACCCGCTAACTATAGAAATCCATTGATCTAATGCTTCTTCGACTTCTGAATCCTTTCCATCATGCTTTCTTTTCGATGTTCCTGGAATTTCTTTCTGTAATACCCACTCCTTATGCAGTTGATTTTCTTTTTGTAGGAGAATTGTCTATGGTAGATTTTGGTTTATTTCAGCGAATCTATAATGGCTTGTATTAAATGGCTGGCTTTTAATTTTATTCAGCCAAGCAAGTCTACGACAGCTTGTATTAAATGGCTGGCTTTTAATTTTATTCAGCCAAGCAATTTTTTACTTGGAGTGGTAAAGGCTTTTAATTTTATTCAGCCAAGCAATTTTACTTGAGTGCAAAATCTTTTCTTGACATTTCTGAAAAGATTAGTGCATGTATGTGTTGCCATATTTTCGAAAAATCCCTATATTTCAAAAATTAAAAATTTCATAATTTTACTTGAATGTAAAATCCTTTCTTGACATCTTGGCAAAGATTAAATATGTATGTGTAGCCATACTTTGGAAAAATCCCTAAAATATATCAAAATTTGAGTATAAAATCCTTTCTTGACATCTTGGCAAAGATTAGTGTATGTGTGTAAAATCCTTTCTTGACATCTTGGCAAAGATTAGTGTATGTATGTTGTCCATACTTTTAAAAAATCCCTAGAATATATCAAAAATTGAATATTCCTTTTCTGCTACTGTCCCAATCAAGCAAAAAGTTGTCCCAATTAAGCGTTTAAATTTTGTATTAGTTTATTAGTTTGGTTTCTGTTCTTTGAGATTTGACCCAATTAACTGGAATCTACTATATATATAGAATTCTTGAGATTTGGCCCAATTAAGCAGAATCCACTATATATATATTGTTCGCAATTATGCGTTGCCCCAGTTAAGCGGAATCCACTGTATTAATAATAATCTCTGGTAACATTTTCAGTTTTCTATGGCCCTGCTCAGCCAGTTCTCTTGGTGGTCCAATTAAGCAGAATCGACTGTTTTGTGTTAACTTGGACAATATTAAATGAGGACCTACTGTATTGCAATGTAAGCGGAATCCATTGTATATCTTTTGTGATATTTTTGATGGCCCTCCTATAAATCACAATGAATCTATAAGTCATAGTGGCCCTTGGTCTTAACAAGTCTGTGATCGCTGGTCTTGAACAATTATGTAATTTCTAGAGTTCAAACATTTTTTTAATATTTTCTGTAAAAAAATTTTAATCTTAATGGTTAGTGCATTATAAAATAGACAATAAGACAAAAAACACTAAATTTTTCTTTTGATTAAGGCAATTTAAATACAGTCAAACCTCTAAGCCACCCTCGTTATTTGCCTTATGAAAGCCAATAACAAATCTCCTACTTTATGTTAAAACATGAAATTCCCTCTATAAACCGGTTATAAAATAATTCTAATATGTGAGTAATTAATTTATAAATATAATTCTTTTTAGTTCAAAAATACGGTTTACGGTTGATGATGCTGTGGAAAAGTGTGTGTTATGAATAAATTAACATTTGAAATCAAAGACAGAGAAGAAAATATTTTAAATTACGTTGATTCCACTTTGGAACGAATAATTTACAAAATAGAAAATGATGAATCTTTATTTCTCAAGAATAATGAAGAATTTTCTTTATGCATAGACAATAAAATATAGTTAACTATTTTAAAGTGATTTTATTTTAAAAAATATTGTTTATTACTTTTTGTTCATAAAAATGATATGATGGAAACATATTATTGTACTAATTCTGAATAATTATTTTATTTACTACAGAAATTATCATCGTAAATTATTTCAACTCGGGTCAGTTGAAGCGAAGTGCGCCAGTCCTCGAAACATTCGTATATTAAGGCGTCTCTAAAGCGGCGGTCACACCTTGCGATTTTTAGCCGCGGCCGCGACCGCGACCGGAAGAAGTCGCTTGTTGCACTTGACTGTTCGTGGTCACACTGTAGTTACCGCTGTCGCGCTAATCTACACTTTTAGCCAATAAAACTGTAGCAATGCTGATGATGTCAGAGAAAGAGAGCTTCTCATTGGATGTGCAGTTGCGACCATCGCCACAAAAACAAACTTTTTGTTGACGAGAGACGTCGCATCAGCGACCGGTTTGGAGGGGGTTTACGAGTTAGGGAGAAGAGCCAGTTCCGGCCGCGGCTAAAAATCGCAAGGTGTGATACCGCCACTTAACCGATTACTCGGAGACCGGCCCGGCTCGATGAGCGGACATTAGCGACCCGAAGCGTGCGTTGTCGTGAGTTGCTTGTAAGTTAACATAATGCAACACTGACAACTATAAAGAACTCTATGGAACTGCGCATTCGTCATAAAATAACATGGACATAGAAGTCGCATCCGAAACGCGACAGCTTCTCAAACCACCCATTTTTCTATAACGAAATGCTACTTAAGATTAAATATAACTCCCATAAGATAACTTTGGAAAATGCTAAGATTCCTCAGAAAGATGCAGCATTTGACTTTATAATTTTATATAGTGAAACGTTGCGTGTATGAGGCCTAACTCCCATAAGATAACATGGGAAAAGGTTATATATGGCGAAATGTTTCCTATAATACTATTGTGATTATTATATAAATGAATCACTCAATTGAATTAGAAAAGTTGCAAACAGTAAAACAAATATTTAACGCGTAACTTTGTCGTACTATTATCATATGAGAACCGGAATTCTGAAGTTCTACCCGAAAATTCTCGTAATTGCTGAATAGAATATAATGCTAGAGTTATTTACAGTTCTTTGGTTAAATATTTATTTATAAGGAAAAGGATATGACATTAAAATATATACGCTGCATTTTAATACCGAATACAATCATATAAAATTAAGAAATAATTTTTAATTTTGATTAGTATGCAAGAAGGTTGATGTAAAAATCAATATGTAAAAATTACCAAAACATTCAAATAATGTTTTTCTATTTGGTAATATATCTGATGGTGTTGATTACATATACATAAAATATATAAATATTTTTGGAAAATTGATTTTTCAGAATTGAATTTTATTTATGCTCTTTCACGACATTAATTTTCTGAAAAACATTAAAAATTTCATAAAATTTTCCAATAATTATTAGTTTATATAATATAAGTGATGTATAAGATATGCTATTAATTTAAGGAATATAAGAATTTTTAGAAATCATCAACACATTTATTATTCATTTCACATTCACGGATGTTTTTGTTTAAAAATTTCACAATAATTTTTCTGATGACGTCTCATTTTATTTTAGCTTTCCGAGAAATATTTACTAAATTTAAAAAAATATTTAAAATGTTTTTAAAAAGTCAGCAACCCAGCCTACGTCGAATTTTTCATATTCTCCATACATCCAATCCATCACTACTGATAGATAATTTAAAGGCTAATAACATCATTTATTAGGGAAAAATTTGCATAAATAAAACTAGAAATATATGCATATCATGTTATTTCAGAATTTATATTTATAATATGATATTCACTTTGCAATACAATACAGTATTTGCTATATATTTTTATGCGATATTAAATTATATATTATTTCATAATTTAAGATGGCATAAATGAGAACCATGCTATATATTTAAGGATATTAATGGTACGAACGATATTTCAAATGACGCCATCTGATAATATTTAAAGATTTTAATTTCATTGAGATCCCACTGGAAAAAACCGTCTATTTAGATTATTTAAAGAAATCAGAATTGTTAACATTTTTGAAAATGAGTGAAAACTTTAAAATTATATACAGCTCAACAGTATATACAGAGAGGTCCAATTATCCGGGATGCGGATTAACCAGTTTTAATCTACAACCCGGAAGTGATGTTTAACTATCGATGTTTTTATCGTAGCTGCGAATCTGAAAACTAAAAATTTTTTCAGATTCGCAGCTAAAAGACTTTTAAACATCCAGATTAGTTTCTTTATTATATCTTAGATAATTGACGATCAAAATTAGAATAAAATTAAAATTACAAATATTGCAATAAATTCTTGCTAAAAATAAATTTCTTATTTCCTTTTTCAGTAAATAATAGAATATTCGGATATATGTATCAATATACAATTTATTTATTTTTTAATGTTAAATGCATATTGCCCATAATTCCAATTTTAAGTATTTTTCAGATTATCCGGGGAAATTAAATTTCCCACTATTCCGGTTAATCGGGTATGTACTGTATTTAGCCTATTCTCAAATTAGGTAATATTTAATCGGGTATATTTACATGGGATATCATCCTAAAATATGCAAATATCTTTTACTTACGTGTAAATAATATCAAACCTATATCAAATCATTTTGAATAGGTTTGGTACTAATCAATGGTTCCTAAATGGAACTATGGAGTTATTCTGAAATAAGATAATAATTGCTATGTTTTTATGGTGCTGAGAACGGACACAAACAGACAAAATTAATTCATATACTCTTTTTATTCCCCATTTAAGAACAGAAAGTCAAAAAGCATTTTCCCCATAACTAATTAATTTTTGTTTTAATTATTGATTTAAGTATTGTATATAAAAAGTTTTAAAAATATTTCATATTGATTATTTTCATATTTTTACTATTATTAACTGAAATAAAAATTTGGTCATGCCGTTGCAATGATATAATTAAATTTTTATTTGGCTTATTTAAAATAAAAAATAAAAAATTGGATACTAGACAATCTTCAATAAATGCATTGGTTGAAGAATATTGAGCATCTATTTATTATTTTTTTTTTTTAACTTCAGTACATACTTGTTAGACAAAAATGGTCGATTCCTATAACTATAAATATTTCTAAATAATATTAAATTGTATTTTCTTATTTGTACTTTATTTTTGTATAAATGAAATTCAGTAGACTATGTGTTTATAATTTTCTGTAATAATTTTTTATAACTATGATTTAGATTTCTAAAACATAATTTCAATGAAATTTCATAATGAAACGCAAAAATATTCCTGTGATATCACAAAGACAAAACAAGTTTCGTGTAAAAGTTCAAAATTTTTTTTGTTAGATTTTAAGAAGCTCAATTAAATTTCAAATATATATAGCTAAAATTCAGCGATATTATAACTATATGATAAAATAAATCGAATTAATATGAAATAATTTTATTTGCTAAATATGATTATAGAGGAACTACATTTATATAGTACTTTATGAGAATAGCTCTCAGTTACTTAAAGCGCATAGAATAAAACAAAATAAAGCTGATATTATTATATAACGAAACAATTCAAAAATGAAAACAACGATAAAAGAACTAATAAATGGAATTAAATTAAAAATTATTTTAGAATATGATTAAGAAATGCAGTTAGACTTCAAAAATATGATTTTTAGATTAACTTGAAAAAAAGCAGTAGTATTTTATTTTAAGAGTTTTTCAAGTTTTTCATCTCCGAATTAAATAAAAGTCTATTCAATAATACTTACCAAGACGTACAGTCGCTTATCTTTCATTCAAGAAATATTTAACAAATATGAGACATAATTAAATTCAACTTTAATTTTTACGAAATTTCCCTAATCCGTTTTCCTGTTTAATGATTTCGTAACACTATGTTAGTTGTAAATTAAGGAAAGTCAAAAACAAGAGTAAAATGTCTAAAGAGAAATTTATATTAAGTTCTGTTTACAGACACGCAAAAATCATTATAAAATTATAATTTTCAAACAATCCTCAATGTTTACATTAAAAACATTACTTTTTATCAAAATGTTAAAATATAGTTACAACATATAAATTTTTAAGTTACATAGACTTATACGGTGCTACTAACTAATTAAAAATTTGAGTTAGTGTTATTCAAATATAATGATTAAAGTTCAAATATTTATTTTAATTTATTAAAGTAATACAGGTTGAGTATCTCCAATCTGGAATGCATGGGACCGGGAGTATCTCGAAGTTTGTATTTTTCGGCTTTTGGAATACATGACATGATAGAGTTGAAATGAAAAAATTCAGACTTTCAGAAAAATTTCTGTTTATTTGATATAAAGGACATTAATATAAATTCAGCAAACATGAAAGGAATTTACTGTATTGTACTTAACATCTTTGGAAAAACGTTATCCGGTAATAGGGTTACATTATCAGATCTTTTTGACATTTTTTAACGATTTACAAAGAATATGGCAGAAAATTAATCGTCACAGACACCTCGCACTGACATACAAGATGTTTTACGGAACACATCAATCACAAAATGGCTATGCGTCATCTTTCACTGTAAAAGCGGAGTTAGGATTTCGGAATATTTCGGATTTTGGAGCTTCCGATTGGTTTTTTAATCTGTATTAATAATACAAGTTGAATATCCCCAATTGGAAATTCCAATATAATTTATAATAATGCAGTATATCATATTTAATCTATAGGCACATATAAAACACTTGCCGATCATATATGGATGTTACCGTTCAAATTTGCGTACTTCCTTACGATCAAGAAAGCTGAAATTTGGATATATAATGGAGGGAATACTAAACTGGTTCGTAAAAATCAGGCAACCTGGAATTCCATACCGAAGGAATAGAAAAGAAAGAAGCTAAATTGTTATAAACTGAACTTAGCTATGTTTAGTTTATAGTATTTTTCAAAATCGTTATTTCTCGATCACTAAAGTGTTATGTGTGGAAAAAAATAGCCCTTCATGTATTAATTTGAAAAACTATACTCAAGAGGGGTCAATAAAAGAGACAAGCTCCTAAATTTGATGGATTTTTAATATTAGTTCTATTTTTACGAAAATCAGTAACTGTGGGATTTTCGGCTCACAGATTATGAATTTGCTATTTTTTTAATTAAAAATGGTGGATCCAATATGTCGACCGGATTGGCCACGTGGAAACGCTCCAGTTTTCCACTCTGGAGGACCCAGGTTCGAGTCTTGGCTCCCACTCCTTGAAAATATTTATCATGGGGTCCGGGCCCGGCCCGTCCTCCACAATCCGGCTGACGGAGGGGTGGGCAGCCTGTGGAAGGTCTTGTTTCGCCCCTCCACATAGTATTCTTCCAGAATTGAGTGTGGCGTCATCTGTTGACAAAAAAAAATATGTCGGCTCGAAATTCATATGGAAATTTTAATTTAGTCCGATTCTGTGTTATCAGCCGGATTGGCCGCGTGGAAATACTATGGTTTTTCACTCAGTGTCCTTGGATCAAATCCGGGTTTTATCCTTTGAATAATTTGTCCGACCGGATGGTCGCATAATAAAGCTGTGGCTTATACCCTGGAGGATCCGAATCCTACATCTCCAATTTTTCGGAAGGGCTCCGAGCCCGGTCCGGCCCGTTGAACCCCATCCTTTAACCATCCGATTGACCCCATCATGGGTGCTGGCCAGCCTATAATGGGCTCTATAAGTGGCCGCCGCCCAATAGTATATCCTCATGAGATATGGCGGCTTAATCTACTTAAACCTTTGGATAATTTACTTTCTGGTCTTAGCTCAAACAATCAATTTCTATCTCTATAGTTGTCTTCAGTGTGATCAAGAACTAAAATTGCCTACTTTCCGAATGTGTCATTTATATAGCATTTGGAATCAATTGACTTTGTGTGTTCAGTTTTAACAGATGTCAGATGACGGCATTATCTCGTCGACGTGATGTAATTATGACGTGCAACTATTGCATCAACTGTGACGTCACGATTCCAACGAGGTGTCATTGAAATAAGGTCTCATTATCCATATCTGCTAATGCTTAGCACCATCTATTGGCAATAATTTAAACTTAAATTTTGATAAAAATTAAATCTTCTTCTGCAGGATTAAAGCATGATAAGTCGAGGCATTCGTTAATGGCAGAACATAAGTACTGAATTTCATGAAAATCTGCTAATTAGTTCAAAAGTTATTAGTGGGGAACACACAGACAGACATCAGTCCAATCTTATAATCTGGCGACCTGATGGCCACATGGTAACAAGTTGATGTGCCACGCAGGAGAACCCGGATCCGGCATCTGATGGTTCCGTTCCGAACTCTTCCGGCGATCCCCCTTCACAGATGTGGGTCAGTCTGTAATTGGAACTGGCCCATCCCTTAGTATTTTGATTGATTGGAATGGGGCGTAAAAAATTTAAAAAATCTTATAAACTTCCATTTCCTTCAAAAAGTGGGCTAATAAATTTTATACTGTATAGCATATAAACTATTATAATGTTAGCTATGCGCATTATAAAATATCTCTCGGGAAAATATAACATTTTTCCGTACTGTAATTCGTTTAACATAAAAATAAAAGAATGGCTAAATAATATCTTACCTGCTGGACTAAGATGAGTCGCTTACTACGTTCCTAAACTCAACGTTTTGCTTAAAGCGCTTGCAATGATAAAAATCGACGTTTTATGAATGGCTAAATAATATCTTACCAGCTGGACTAAGATGAGTCGCTTACTACGTTTCTAAACTCAACGTTTTGCTTAAAGCACTTGCAATGATAAAAATCGACGTTTTACCTAGTTTTGGAACAGTTTGTTGAATTCGTTGAAAAAATGACGTCAGAAGAATTCTACAGCTTCTATACTACTTAGCGAATTAAATACTGGTCTAGCTTTTTTATAAGAAGATGACAAGAACAGAAAAAAATATAAAAATTTTTCTTTTTATTTTCATATAATGCTTATAAGTGAATAAATTTAAATTTACCCATTATCCTTATAATATATAAATAATTTTTAAA